>PVKV010022343.1:0-35575 GCA_004027835.1 Alouatta palliata
AAATGCAATAAAAAGTATATAAAAAAAAAAAAAAAAAGTAAATAGAATTGGCAGGGCACAGTGGCTCATGCCTGTCATTCCAGCACTTTGGGAGGCTGAGGCGGGTGGATCACTTGAGGTCAGGAGTTTGAGACCAGCCTGGCCAACATGGTGAGTCTATTAAAAATACAAAAATTAGCCGTGTGTGGTGGCAGATGCCTGTAATCACAGCTACTCAGAAGGCTGAGCCATGAGAATAGCTTGAACCCAGGAGACAGAGGTTGCAGTAAGCTGAGATTGTGCCACTGCACTTCAGCATGGGTGACATAGCAAGACTCCATCTTGAAAAAAAAAGTAAATAGTATTAAAATATTTTATATTTAGAAGATATAATCACATAGTTGAGATAGTATAGATACACACAAATAGGCAAGATGGTGCTTTTCTTTGTATTTATGAATGGCATGGTCTAAATGTTTGTGTCCCTTCAAAATTTATGCATTGAAACCTCATCCCCAATGTGAGAGTATTAAAAGGTGGGGCCCTTCAAAGATGACTATGTCACAAGGTCTCTGCCCTCGTGAATGGGAGTAGTGCCTTTAAAGAGGTGCCAGAGAGCAAACTAGCCCCTTCTACCATATGGAAGTGCAGGGAGAACGTGTGGTGCATAAAGGAGCAGGCCCTCACCAGGCACCCCTCAGTCTCCAGAACTGTGAGAAATAAATTTCTGTTGTTTATAAGTTACCCAGAATTTTCTTATGGCAGCCCAAACAACTGAGAAAACCTATAATTACACTTTTTTATGATAATGAATTGCATGTCTTAATGAGAGTTTCTATCAAAGAAAACAAATCTAATTTAAAAATTAAATTTATCTAAAATGTGTGAATTTATCTAAAATGAAAATCAGATGTATTTACCAATGTATTTATTTTTGTATCTATACACACATTAAACCAGAAGGAATTAAGCTGTTAAAAAGTATTGTTTAATTGATGTATAAATTAGAAATAAATTTCAAACACACATCAAGAAACATCTGCTATAATATTAACTGAAAATTTTCTCATACATTGTACTGCAAAACTTCCAGATTTTATAACCCATCATGGCAACTGAAGTTATTAAGAGGTAAGACCCAGGCAGTCACAATCAAAGAGAGTGTTAAATAGAACTATATAGGAAGAGTGGTGGCATGTAGTTATAAATGTCTTAAATTTAATGTATAAAGCTTCTTTCCAGAAGAGTCAGTTATATAACCTCAGAGGACTTTCAGAATATGAGATTAGAAGCAGTAACATTAAGCAGGGAGTTGACAAGCCTGCAGTCAGTAATTTCTCTGACTTCACTTTCTAACTTCACTTTTTCTACACAAACCAGTTTGATCTGGATTGTTTCCCCCAAGACAGCAAAAAATATATACTCTATTAAAGTGCCAGTGAATGGTATTTCGCCAAAGTCAGTAGTTGTTATCTGTTGGCCACAACCAACTCCTTGGAAAGCTTATTTCTGTAGGCTAGTGGGATACTACCTTAGCTTTCTATGCCCCACCAATTAGACTCCGCTACTGGTAACTCTCCATTAATGGAGATTCACTTTCCGATCTGCCAGTCCTCTAAATATAGCAGACTTCTTCCCCTTATCTCTTTCTTTTCTCTCATTAGGTGCTTTCATTTAAATCTCATTTAAATGGTTCTAGACATAATTTTACATGCTTATCAAATCTATATTTTTGCCCATTACCTGTCATTTAAGTACAAACCATCATTATCCTTAAACTTTTGCTTCTTTCTAATCTACTCTCTGCAAATCAACCAGACTAATATTTCTAAAGCTTGAAATTTATTATTGCTCTCCTGCTTAAAAGCCCTGTAAGTTATTCCTACTGCAATGAGAATAAAATATATCTCAGATCAGATATCTCCTTATGAAAAATATGCAGCACCCCATCCACCTATCTGTGCACACCACATCCACACATAGGGGTAAATAAGCATGTTTAAATGTTTTCTACACTGTAAATTAACTTCATTGTGTTAGCAGTGGTTGTGGTACTATTGATAATAAGATAATGATGAAACAGTATCTTAATTAGAAACTTTGCCACAGGGACACCACCAAGCCAACAAGACTAAACAATGTGACACAAAACTTCTAACCAGAATTAAATAGCACTATGTTCTTTCCACAGTGGGCTTTTGTCTGTCAGAGATAATGTGCCTAAGAATTCCAGGTTCTACTAAACACTGTATAAAATATTTATAAGTCCTAAATACATATGGATTTCTCACCAATATACAGTGTATCTTATGATTTCGGAAACTTGATTTAAATATGCAGAACTAATACTCATCCGCTGTTTCTATTTTCCTGGGCCATTTGTGCAGGATGTGATTTAGATTGCTTGCCCAGCGTGGTCTCTGTCTTTCTTTCCTTTCACTGAGTTTCTTTTCTTTGTTTTTTTACCCTGCTAAATCAATGTAATCTGAAAACTTAATTACTACTAATTTAATAGCAGAAGTTAAAAATCTTAATTTGAGCGCCAACCAGTTATTATTATGTACTTCTTAGAGGTACTACATTTGACTCATGGTAATGTTTCAAATAGTAGAGAAATTTAGCAGTCTCTACTGAGCAGGTAGAGACTGGGTTTTGAGTTTCTTCCTACTATGGTGATATAGCTCCCATCTTAGAAGGACCTGATATTGCTGTAATAATCCCATTTAACATGAAAGCATAATACATGGTGAATGGAATCAGATACAGCTGGTTTTGAACATTGGCTGTGACTCTTTGTTGCTAGGGAAAAGAATAGCTGTATGTTATATACAAGATTTTTCTTTGTAAAAACTAATCATCTACATTTTCTGAGTCTCAGTCTGCTTATTTATCAAATAATAATTCAATTTTTTGGCTTATTATGTATATTGTTGTAATATTTTATGTGGCACTTTGATAACTGGTACAGGTAGTTAATTTTACTCCTATATTCTCTAAAGTAGATTAAGAGTAGATTTAAATAGATTATTAAAGTTTAGCTCTATCTTGAAATACAAATAGCAATCGTTGACAATGTGTCTGGGTTTACCTTGATACACTTGTCTAACTATCAGAAAATACCACTCTCCCCATAAAATGCAAGTAAAATGAGAGAAAGCCCTTAAGTCCTCATGAATAGCCCAGTTCCATTCTGATGCATTCATGCTTCAAAACTGGGGCACAGCCCAAGAAGGTTCTTCACTTTGCTCAGGAAAGAACTCAAGAGTGAGCCAGCAGTGAAAGAAAGCAAGTTTATTAGCTCAACAACGTGCAGCCAAATGGCTGCTCCACAGACAGAGGGGGGTTAACTCATAGGCAGAGTCACTCAGAACAGCACTGGTGGCAGCAATTACTCCATAGACAGAGCAAGGCTGTCCCATAGGCAGAGTCACCCAGGGCAGCAGCAGCAGCAAGGTACAGCAATAGTAGCAGTCCAGAGCAGCAGTGGAGTGCTGACTAGCTATATTTATATCTACTACTCTTATTTATATGCAGATTATTCAGAACTTTTTAGAAAAGGGGGCAAGGAAGTTACCGTAACTTCCGGGTCGTTGCCATGGCATTTGTAAACTATCATGGCACTGGTGGGAGTGTCTTTATGCTAGTGAGCAGTGAAGGCAACTAGAGGTCACTTTCCTTGTACTAGTTTTGGTGGCAGGTTTTTCTGCTAGGTTCTGTTTTGATTAGCAAGACTGTGATCAGAAAAGAAATCTTGATGATCTATCTCAATTCCATTCAATTCTATTCCATTATATTTTTCTATCCCTGGCTTAGCTGACATTTGTTTTTATATATTTTGATAATTGTCATCCATTTTTTGTCACTCTGTGCCCTCATACTTGTCAGGAAAGTCGATACATATATATATATATATATATATGTATATGCACATATACATATGTATGCAAACCTATATACATACATACACACATAGACATACAGATATAGATACTAATGATTTTCCCTTTGGAAATTGCTGTGAAAAAAATGATTTTAAAAAGAGTTTAAAAGGTATAGCATATTATATACAGACTTGTATTTGGTCAATTTCTTTTTAAAATGCTGTTATAAATAAAGCTGAGGTTTAACTGAAAGATCCATATTCCCTTTCATTATCTCAACCTTGCTTCATCTGTCTACGTGAAGATCTCAACAGCTTTAGTCATAAACACATTCTATACTTTGGTGAAGATCAGCTTCTACTGCAATTCTGGATTGACACAATTGGGATCCTGTTATTAGGTAGATGAAACTTGCAGAAGATATTTTCATACTCATAGCCCATTTAGTATCAGCATCGTTATATGATTATCATCTTTTTCCATTTCCTCTGAATGGCCCTATAGGTTTGCAGAAGTTTATGACCATATGTTTATTTCTGTGGGAAATGTTTCACCTAAAACATTCAAAAGAGTAATATCTTGTATACTTTCTATCATCTGCTTAAAAAATAAAATATTTCAATTCCTTTTAAATCTCTTCTAAACAACAATCACTACGTTTAATTTCATATTCTTATATTTTGGCAGGTGTTACATTTTATAACGTATATATTTTATCCCTAAAGTATATATTATATTTCATTATATTAAGGTTTATTCAAATGTTATGTTGCCAAATTGTTTTGCAAATGGCTTATTTTTGTTCAATATAGTTTTGAGAAGAATACATCTTGGAATCTATAACTAGTATGCATTCATTCCACAGCTACTAAATAAGTTCGATATATGTATCTGCTTTTCATTGTGTGAAAATTTAGGGTGCTGCTAAGTTTTCTTTATTATAAGTGATTCTATGTATATATCTTCATGTATTCATGTTTGTGTATGACTGCCTCCCTAGAGAAAAACTGCTGGGTCTTACAGTACATATATCTTCAGTTTATTTAGATTGTCAGTTTACTCTTCAAATTGGTTGTAACTATTTAAATTCCCACTAGCAGGTTATAAAAAATATTTTTGTTCCATATCCTTGTCAAAACATGTTATTGTCAGATTTAAGTGTTGCCAATCTCTGAGTGTGAAATGGTTTCTTTAACTTACATTCCTCTTATTGCTAGTGAGAGTAAACCTGTTTACACACAAATGACTTTTCTTCTTGGAATTTTCCATTGCTATATTTTTTCCACTTTGTTGGAGGGTCTTTATTTCTTTTTCTCCCTTTCTCTTTCCTTTCTTCTTTCTTTCCTTCCTTACATTTTTTCATCACATACGGTAGTTTATTTTATATTTGGCATATTGCTTCTTTGTATATCTTGTGCCATGGCGGTAATTCTCCAAGTCTCTGGATTGTGTGTGTGTGTGTGTGTGTGTGTGTGTTTGTGTGTTTGTGTGTAATTTAATGCAAGTACTTTTACAAAGTATATTTTATGATTTGTACTTTCAAGAAAAAACACTCTTATCCTGAGGTCACGTTTAGAAGAGAATATATTTATTATTTATTACATATTTACATCAAAATATAACATTTTCCTTTTCAGATTAAAGTCCTTGTGTAAAGACTTGATTTTCTTTATATGAGTAATGATTTTTTCCAGCACCTTTAGTTATTAGTAAATATGCCATTGTTTCATCTATCATCAGCAACGGCACCTATTTGAAATGTTTCCATATATTGGTGGATCTATTACTTAACACTTTGTTATTCTATTCTATTCTATTCTATTCTATTCTATTCTATTCTATTCTATTCTATTCTATTCTATTCTATTCTATTCTATTCTTTCTATTCTATTCTTGCCTATCATATCACATCTTATCTTATCTTCATCTATTCTAGCATATCTTATCTGATCCTATACTGTATACCAGTGTACCCTAGCCTATCCCTTTCTGTGACAGCCTATTCATCTGTGACTGAGCCAATGCTTTCTCAACTATCTCTAAATTACTATATCTCTATAATAATTTATCTACCAGAATCATCTTTGGTATTCTTGGTGTCTTCTATATTCTTGATCTCTACTTGGTCTCCTGCTTTTAACCACCTTTCTAAGTTTCTTAAAACATTGTGCTAATTGGCATGCATTTAATTTAAAAAATTAATCTGGAGAAAAGTGGCATTTTTAACACTTGGAGCATTCTTATTTCTACAATCTTCATGTGTTATATCTTCTTTTAATTACTCCCTCCTTAATGTCTTTCAATTTAATTTTTTTAGAGTTTTTATCCACATTTGGAGGACATAGTTCTATGTACATTTTATAAGGGGTTAAAATTAACATTATCTTTAAAATTGTATTTTCTAATAGACATGAAATATAAAAATGATATCCAGAAATCTTATTGTACAGTCTTGTTTACTCATTACTGTTCTGTGGAGTCTATTGGTGTTCTAGGTAACTGCACCCTTGTCATTTATTTTTTCCAAATCTTTGTATGTGTCTCCTTTATTTTTAGGTAGGTAATTATTACTTCACATGTATATATTGGACATAAGTCAGGATAATTATCATTTCTATTTATTTTAAATTGTTTTTATATTTCTAGTGTGATGGCTAATTTTATATGTCAACTTGACTGGATTATGGTGTTTCTGGAGTAAAACTGCAGGTGCATTCCCTAGTTCCCACACCGGGAGTTGTATCCCGGGCTGCCTGGGTGAAAACCAGGAATTCTAACCGCTAGACCACAGGGGAAGCAAAAACGCCATTGCAGCTGGAGCTTAGGTTCTTGGCTTTCCTAACCCAGAAGAATGAGGAAAGGGGTCCCTGAGGCATGGTGAGATTTATTGTTCAAATAGAACTTGTGGACCCAAAGAGTGTGCAAAAGTGCAGTTTATTAGGCAGAGTGAAAAACAACTCTCACGTTTTTGTGGAAGGTGATCCGAAAAGAGAATGCCATCCAGGAAGGGGCGGCTGGTGTTTTTACTCTTGAGTTATTCCTTCCAGGTTCATGTTATCATCCAATGAGAGAAGTTCTTTCAGACTTTCTCTGGATTGATTGATCTTTGACTCCGTTACTGGATTGGCTACTCGTTTTATATCCCTGAGTAACAGAACCCCCACCTCCAAGAGGCAGAGGTGGGAAAATTAGAGACAAGAGGCTCTACCTGGTTTGCCAGTGGCTGGAAGGTGAAATAAAGAGCCCTACCTGGCCTGCATCAGGAAAACTGAATAAAGGGAGAATTTCTGCACTCTAAACAATGCTCCCCCAACCCGAAGCCGACCAGGAAGTGTCTCTAACACAGTCCCTCAATGGGATGCCCAAATAGCTAATAAAGCATTATTTCTAGGTGTGTCTGTGAGAGTGTTTCCAGAAGAGATTGGCATTTAAGTTAATAGACTGAGTAAAGAAGATCTTCCTAAACAAAGTGGGTCATCATCCAAAGTGTTGAGGTCTCAATTAGAATTAAAAGGTCAAGGAGAGGTAAATGCTCTCTTTGTCTCCTGCCCTGGGACATCAGCAGTCCTTTTCTCAGGCCTTTTGACTCTGGGAATTACATCAGCAGCCCCCTGGTTCTCAGGACTTCTCATTCGGCCTGATTTCAACACTGGCTTTCATGGTCTCCAGCTTACAAATGGCATATTTATGGCGCTTGTTGGTTTTCATCATCTTGTGAACCAATTCTCATAATAAATATAGCTTTCATTTATTATGAGATAAATAATATCTCATACTATTTATATTATGAGATAAACATGCTATATCTCATAATATAAATAATATATTATATCATATTTTGTTTCTCTAGAGAACCCTGACTAATATCTAGCAATATCTCCTTTTTGTGGGCCCAATTATACTCAATACCAAATTTTTTTCCTGTAATAGTCTTGCTAGAGGTTTACCTCTTTAGTTAAATATACAAATAATTTACCTTTAGATTTGTTCTATTTTTTAGATATATATATTAATTACCTAACACTCATTTTTATTTTAATTTTTTTCTACATGTTTACTAGTTTTCTTGGTGTTATTATTTCTTGTATTTTGTCTTTATCCTTCCAAATATAATTTCCTTTGTCCCAAAAGACATCTTTGAGATTTGTCTGAGACTTGAGTTTTGACTCTCAGAAAATGTCTGTATACTGATTTTGTTCTAAAATAATACCTTAGCTATGTATAAGTTTAGTTGTTTAATTTTTTCTCATAATTTGAAAGATGTTATTTAATTTTCTTCTGAAAATGACTCTTCAGAAGCCTGCTATTACTCCTGGTAATTTTTCCTTTCTCTCTAGCAGTGTTTAAAATCTCCTTGATATCTTTTGTATTCTATAGTTTTAGTATTATGTGTTTAAGGGTGGAGTTTTCTCTGTCTTTATTTGGCATCTTTTGGAATCTTTGTGGTTCCCCGCTGAAGAGAGTTACTTTAATGACTTGTAATCTTGGTTACATATTTAAAGTGTATTTATTCTACTTTATTTATCTTATTTTGTTGCTTTTATAGAGAATATTTTCAGGACATATAATTTGTGTTATTGGCAGAAACCGAAGTTTCAATCTGATTAAAGCCTAGAAATTCTTTTGTTTGTAAGACGTATCTAAAACTGTAATGTAACAGGGGCAGCTAAAAAATAGGTTATGCTCCAAAATCTAAAACAGAGAAGAAACAATAAATGTTTTACAATAGGCAGCTGAGAAATCAAGTGCTATGTCATCTCCAAGAAGACAGTATCTTTAATTGGACATTAAGCACTTCAGAAAGAAAATCTGATAATGAAGTTATTTTACGTTCATTTTGTGAGAAATAAGTAGAAACATATTTGATTTTCTTTTGCAATAAAAGTAATTAACTATTGAAGAATAGAATATGAATATAGCATAATCTTTAGTTATTCAAAAGTAAACATTTGCCTTTAAGCTGAAAGAGAAAGAAGAACGCCTCTTTACAGTTAAGGTTTCCTAGAAGCTTTTCTGGGTCCACAAATAAGGAAATTGGAATAGGGAACAAAAAGTTTCTCACTGTGCCAAGCCTGTAATATATACTATTTAGTTTTCCAAAGATATTTAAATCCTTTTCATCTATCATTAATTGCTATAATAATTGGAGGATAAATACCTAAGCACATTTCAAATATTTTTGTAATGAAAACAGACCTTTTTTTTTTTTTTGGTGTGAACATTTACCTTTCTGAAGGCATTTGGTGAGCATTATGTTATAGATTTCCTGTGCTGAGGTATCATGCTGATTCACACAGGTGGAGACAAAGTATCACACCAGGAGGTGTGAGCCTCTGGGACTGGAGAAGACAGTATTTTAACAAGACGTATCAATGAATTTTTTTAAGTGTAAAATCTCTTTTATTATTTTTTTCTATATGACTCTTCTGAAAAGTATATGCCAAAAACACCACTGAAAAATTTACCCCTGGGGTGCAAAAGAGAACAGTCTGGATGAAAATAGATATATTTGATCAGTATGTGTTGTAAAATTTATATCATTACATTCTTTGAATGATTTTAAGTATATGTAAAAACTCTTAATTTTAAAACTGAAATATCTTCACAAACATTATTTAATATTATTTAAAACTGAAATATCTTCACAAACATTATTTAATATTATGTTGATTATCAAAAGTGAGTAAATCAGGATTGTGTAAGTATTTTGTATTAAAAATGCAATTTTATTGTGGAAGGGGCAGAAAGATTAATCATGAAGCTTGAATTTTAATAATAGAATTAGGAATTAAGAATAATCAAGGAGAGAGGAAAGGGAATGAATGAGGTGGTGGTATAAGGGAACTAAATCAGTATCTCATAGCTGAATGCTAGAAAAATCTCAACAGAAAATAATCAAATTTTATTGGTATCTAATGAATATAAATTATGAAGTAACAGTATGAGCTTGATACAGAGGATTTGGAGGTAAACATAAGAAGATTTGAAAAATGAAACAGTGTGTTTGCCTCTTAGAAGAATTATGGCTGAGGCAACAGCCAGATGGATGCTTCTCATTAAATCTTCTACATGCCACTAGTTTTTCTTTCCTTTTGTTGAAAACCATGTTTCTATATCACATGGGAAACTACCAACAGAGTGTTATCTGTTGAGGATATCTGCCTCAGAGTCCTGCTCAGTGTGTAAGACAGCATTTAATTATTAGGGATTTTGAGGAAGAAATTAAGTAGGAATTTGTTAGTCAAGCTATCACTTTTCTGTTTTCAATATTAACCGAATTAAAGTTTTTTTGTTGTTGTTTATTTGGTACAGAAGGTAAGCAATTATTTCTATGTTAAAGTATGTGCTGCATAAAGAGTTATGGGTCCTTTCAAGACAGAGTTCTTTTGGGGACATTATTTACCTAGTTTTGTCTATTGTGATCATTACAAACTTTGCTGTGATTAATTGGTAAATTTTATTCAATGTAGTTTTTCTACATTAATAAATGAAAGTTTTCTTTAAATCAGTATTTTATATATAAATATATATTATACATTCTATATATAGGTACATACGTATGTGTTTTTACATACACACATATACATGAACACCAATTCATTTTTATATTTTTTATAGAAAGTCAAACAGAAATATAGAATTTCAATAAAGTTACTACCATCTGCTTCTAATATGAAAATCGCTCATGTCTGTTTTATTGTTATTTTTCTTTCTGATTTTTTTAGGGGTCTCCAAAGACATCTTTTTATCATCTAATTTTGGGCCTCAATTGTCAATTCTAGATAACGCTGCAAAGTATTTTTTGACACTTAGAGGCTACCATGCATCTGGTTAGACACCAAAAACTTGGTTTAAAATTAGGTGAATATAATGGTATTTTCTGTTATTGATTGCTGTGTAAAAAAACTATCCCCAAAATCAAATAGCTTAAAACAGCAATCCTTTAATATAGTTCACTAGGAATTGGGGAAGAGTTTAGCTTGGTGTTTCTTCTAACTTCTCATGGTGTCATGCAGTGATACTCAGCTATGGCAGGGTTGGTATATAGGGTCCTATGTTGCTTAACTTACATGTCTGGTACCTGATGGGGATAGCTAAAAAGCTGGAGGTGGCTCTCTCTGTTGACCTACATGTGTTCTCTCCAATGTGGTGATCTCAAAGTAGCTAAACTTCTTACATGGTTGTTGGCTTCACCCAGAGTATGCATTACAAGAGGTCTTGATGGAAACTAAAAGTCTTCTTTGCTTTGAAAATCCCAGAAAATCACTTTGCCATATTCCATTTGTCAAGCTAATTAATTAGTCCAATCTTGATGCAAAGGGAGGTGAATTTTCCCTATGCCTCTCAATGGGAGGAACAACAAAGAATTTTCAGCCATCTTTAGTACAATCATGTTGCAAAATTCCTTTCCTCACAGAACTATCCTATGGAGGAACCCTGGTCAATGTATATCTGAGAAGTCATAAAAGCCACTGAAACTAGTGCTTCTAAATTTTTGAATTTTATAATATAAAAATGAAACAAAGCAGCTACTTTCTCATCATCTTCCACCCACCCTTTCAGTTTTTCAACTTGTATCTCTGTTAAAAGCATGTACTTATTAAACTTGAAAATGTAAGGCTGTGAATATGTTTTTCACACTTTTATTTTTATTCTGACTTTCTAAACATTTTCCTACAGAAAGTTTAAGAATTGATCTTACAAAAAAAAATTAAAAATAAGTAAATCCAAAATAAACATCTGTGTGAAAGATGCTGAAGGGCTGAAAAATTTCCACTGGATGTATCGAAACTTTAGCCACCAATTGTTCTTTTCTAGCCCGTTTGATAAACCCAAACTGACCAAGAAATAGCAGCTAAACTGGACTCCCAGGCTGGCTCTCTCTGTATGCCATTCTATGGCAAGCAACATCGGTTTATTTACACCTTCTGTGTATTTTACCAGTGAATAGCACCGAGTTAGGTACTTTTTCATGCATGTATCATGTAATCTTTACAAGCCTTATTTTCTATTTTGCCATCAAAACTGTATGTTAATTTAATAGTGGAATTATGTAAATAAGATAAAATTTAGACCTGGAAACAATCTTAGAGATATTCTTTTTTGACATTCTCATTTTGCAGATATGGTAACAAAGGGCTAGAGAATAGGGAATACTGTAAAAACAGCATGTAACCATTTTGTGTAAAGGAAAATTGTTTTTGCCCCAACGAATTAGAATTAGGTGACTCTATAGTGACACTATTATATTATTTATTGCTGCATAACAAGTTATCCATGATTTAGCAGCTTAAAATATCACATATGTACTTTTTCGCAGGTTCTGTGGATCAGAAATCTGGGTATGACATACTTGCATGGGTCTTTGGTTTCAGGTTCTCCCACAAGGCTGCAATCAAGATTTTGGCTGCCACAGTCATCTCAAAATTCTGCAGGGGCAGGATCAGCTTTCAAGCTCTCTTGGTGTTTGATAGAATTGGCTCCTGTAGCTGTTGGATCAATTTTCTTGCTGGCCACTGATGGAAGCTGTTCTCATTTACTTGCCACTGGGCCTTTTCATAGGACAGTCCAAAACATAGCAGCTGGCTTCATCAGAATGAGCAAGAGAAGCTCTAACAAGGTAGAGGTCATATTCTTTTATAATCTAATATGAGAAGTGGCATCACAACACTTTTGTAGTATTCTGCTTATTAGACGCAAGGCATTAGGAATATTAGTGCATTTTCACCCTGTAAAGAACTACTGGAGACTAGCTAGTTTACAAAGAAAAGAGGTTAAATTGCCTCACAGTTCCACATGGCTGTGGAGGCCTCAGGAAACTTACAATTACAGCAGAAGGGGAAGAGGCACATCTTACATGGTGGCAGGACAGAGAGAGAGAGAAAAAGTGAAAGGGGAAATGCCACACACTTTTAAACCATCAGATCTTGTGAGAACTCACTAGTATTATGAGAAGAACATGGGGGAAAACCACCGCCATGATCCAATCACCTCCCATCAGGTCCCTTCCCTAACTCATGGGGATTACAATTTGACATGAGGTTTGGGTGGGGATATGGAGCTGACCCATATCACTAAGTCCAGCCCATATTCAACTAGTGATTACCCAAGTGTACAAATACTCAGGCAGGGATCACTGGGAGCCATTTGAGTTACCTTCCATTACAATTATGTACATATTTAAAATTTAAAAATTATTTATGTATCTCTAAATATTATGTGTTGTCAACTTTTGCAAGATTGACCTCTCAGCAATTCTGAACTCATGGAACTACAATTAATATTATAATGGATCACTGTAAAGGTGTAGTTCTGTTTTGTTTTGGTTGGTTTGTACCTCAAAAACACCAAAGCTAGCTGAAACATACCTTCTGCATTATGATCAGTGTATATCAAATTGCAAAACCACTTGGAAAATATTTTTTAAATTTATTCCAAATCAGGTGAAATAGAAGTGTTACCTTGCATTCTAAACTTGCTTGCATTCACGTCAAGAATACATAGCAATTCTTTAGATACATCAAGTATCATTTATGGCTAGAATGGAAAATATATAAATATTAATATGATTCCAGAGCAGGATACACATATGAAGATTTAACTAAGTTGAAGCATATGAAAAGCAAATTCTATAATATGATTGCTTTATTTAGTAAATTTTTTATGAGAAAGGTGTAAAATGTAAGTTGTAACTTTTTAGTAATTATATGAAATTTAAATATCTGCTTCTATTCTATTATTAAATTTCTGCATTTTACTAATTCCATAAAATATGCTGCTGACAATATTGAGTATTACATAAATTAAAGAAATTGTATGTATATATATATATATATATGTATCTATACACATACATATGTGATGAATTTTTTTAAAACAGATAGACAAGACTGGCTGTTAGTGGCACTTTAAATAATGTTTCAATTATTATGTTTTCCACTATTCTTTTACTTCTCAAAAGCAGATCATATGATCTTCTTTAATGACCATATAGAGGATATTAGGTTATATGAAGCCTGATGGAATGTTTTAAATTAGAATAATGTGAAATACATTTGTATATATTTAATACTTTAAACATTTCTATAGATTTACACATATATATATAACTTATTTTCTTTATACATCTAAAGATTTTTTAATAAAAAGTATGACTGATTTTACACTTTTTCTTGGTTTTCAGGGGTTTGCCACCTTTTCTAGGGGATAGCTTGTCTACATTTCCACCACATTCCTGGGAAACAGAAATAATCTTCAAAGGCTACAATTGCTGATGAAATTGTTCATGGTATTTGGGAATGGAGAGGTTATATGGAGAAAAAAATGTCAAAGATCTAACTGCAAATTCATTAGCCAATAAAAACATTATCATAAGACTTACAAAGTTGATGTCCTTCATTACCTAAACCTTTTATTTCATGCTACATTGAAAACATAAACACTCAAGAAAATTGCATTTTACATTGCAATATTTTATTAATGCACTACATCATCCCTAGTTAGAATCTACTAATAACTTTGATTTTTAAAAATGTTCAATACAAATCAAAACATCAGATTACTATTCAAGGGATTCTATATCTACAACCCAGCTGAATGGACTTACTGTATCAATGTCAGTTTAATTTCACTGACTGATAGAATAACAGTATTTAAGTTTTTGTTTTCTTTTTATAGATGTGTAGGTAGTATGACCCATACTACCAGCCTACCAGACAAATACTGTGATAACTTTGATTTCTCTGATTAACTGTTGTCACCATTGCTCCAACTGATTAGGAAATCTTGTACCTTCTTCTTCAAGCATCCTTCCTGATCCATAACTTAATCTCTGTTAAGGAGTGAATGCCTGTGTTCACCCAAACATTCATATGTTGAAATCCCAACTCTCAATGTGATGATATTTGAAAGGACTTTTTGGAAATAGTTAAAGTTAAATGAGGCCATAAAAATGGGACCTTGATTCAACAGAATTAATATCCTTATAAGGAGAGACTCCACAGAGCTCCCTCTTTCTCTCCTTCTCTCTGCTATGTGAGGACACAGCAAAGAAGGAGACAGTCTGCAAGCCAGGAAGAGAGTTCTCATCAAGTACTGAATAGTTCAACACCTGAATTTTGAATTTCTCAGATCCAGAACTGTGAGAAAATAAAACTCTTTGTTTAAGCCACTCATTCTATGGTATTGTTATGGCAGCCCTAGCACACTAAAGCAGCCCCTATCATTTCACTTAGTTCACAGGCACGCCCTCAACTTCCTAACAAGAGAATCAAGAACTAGAGAGGGAAATAAGTTGCTTTTGTCTTTCCTTCTTTGCTGTCATTGAATTCCTTATTGGAGCTTGTCCAATAAGGACAAGACTATTCGTAAGACTAAATTGAGGTTGAGTGTAGGACAGCTCTCGGTTCACAGCTATTATGATGACATGGGTAGCGATGCCCTAAAGATTGCAGTAATGGGCCGGGCGCAGTGGCTCATGCCTGTAATCCTGGCACTTTGGGAGGTCGAGGTATGCAGATCACAAGGTCAAGAGATTGAGATCATCCTGGCCAACATGGTGAAACCTCATCTCTACAAAAATCAGCTGGGCGTGGCTGCGCACACCTGTAGTCCCAGCTACTCCGGAGGCTGAGGCAAGAGAATAGCTTGAACCTGGGAGGCAGAAGTTGCAGCGAGCCGAGATCGCACTACTGCATTCCAGCCTGGTGACAGAGTGAGACTTCATCTCAAAAAAAAAAAAAAAAAGATGACAGTGGTGGTGAGCAACACTTAAACCCCAAGGGGTAGCTCCAGTATTTCAGAGATTTTTCATATTCTATAACTGCTGCACTGGGGTATCTGAGACAGGAGGGTTCTTTGAAAAGGGAATTAGCACTTCTCAATGAACAATTAAGCCTTGATAGTACTTCACCAAGGTCACTAGTCCAAAACCTCTCCTTTTTTCCATGCATTCCTTTTCATTGTTTTTTTCTACCTAACAGTCATGATGAGAAGGAGAAAGAAGAATAAAGCGTACCTGTTGCTAAAAAATGGAGCTTAAAAATTTTTTTTTTAGAAACAATTTTTTTCTATTGTCTATGCTGGAGTGCATGCAGTAGCATCATCATAGCTCACTGTAGCCTCAATCTCTGGCTCCACTGATACTTCTGCCTCAGCCTCTGGAATTGCTGGGACTACCGGTGGAAGCCACCATGCTCAGCCTGAATTTATTCATATTTTCAATGAGATAATCAGTGACCAATGCTCAGATAATTTTTGAAAACATGCAAAATATATGTGTATGAATATATATGTGTCTTATATGTACATATACATAGTTAAAATACATGTAAATTTTACAACACTCAGTAATCATAGAATGGCTGGATATTTTTGGAGGTAAGGGAAAATATGACAGTGGTTTAAATGAATCTATTTCTTAGGTAGAAACTTGATTGCATTAAAAGGATTTTAAAGATGTAGGTCTACCAAATTACTCAAGAGATATACTTCAGAGAACAATCAATGGAGGAGTAAAACTATTAGGGAGCTGGACTATACTAAAACAAAGGGCACAATAATTATTTCTTGAATGAAAATGAATTTGACTTATACCTTTCTGGGAATACCCTATCACTACCAAGTTAAATAATACTTAATAGTGTGTTTGAAGAACAATGACTTCTTAATTTCTAATTCTGCTCTATCTGGTCTAGACTAAAATATAAATGTCAATCAGAAAATGGAGTGAGAAAATGATGTGGAAATTCACATGTCATTTGATATCAGTGAACACAGAATTATCACTGTGAGGAATTTAAATAAACCGAGCTGGACATTCAAAAATTGAATGAGCCTAGAAGTCATATTCATATTTCATTACATTTGTGTTTGATTTTAGCAAGTGGATGGATTTTTACAGGATTATCTTCAAAGCAGCTCTGCATGTGGACTTCATAGCCTTACCAATCTTTATAAAGATCCAGCTTCTATCATTTTTCATAGTGAAATTTGAGGAAAATTTTAATCTCTCTGACTATCAATTTACTCAGCTGTGAAATGGGATTTTTGTATGGATGTCTCAGAATCATGTTGAGCATTATGTAGCATAAGTTTATGCCTTAGTAGAATCCTAGAAAACAAGACTTATTACGTGGTATCAGGAGTACTAGCTTATTGCATCTGATGTTTGTTTCTGAAAACAAGACATACATGTTAATGCTGTAAATCAGTATGTGACTGTTCCCTCATTCACTCTCGTGACTCTGGAGAACCCCTTTGGTTCACAACTTTCATGCTATATGTTTTTCAAGGCCTGGAGGGCATTCTAGCCTGTGTTTCATGGCTGAGCTGGTAGTCTGATTTAGTATCAGTCCATTTTTGCATTGAATTAAACCATCTCCTCCAGTTAAGGATTTGACACTAATCAAGGTATTTTAATTTTCCTGTTGTCTGTATCTTTTAATCACTTCCATACTCATTTGTAAGAAAGGGGCTAATTTTGAGGCCCTTCAAACACCATCTTTAATAGTAATACTAACACAGTCATGCACCATATAATGGTGTTTTGGTCAATGAGGGACCATGACTATTCTCTAATAAGATTATAATGGCTATACCATATAGTCCTGATGTGTGGTAGGCTATACCATCTAGATCAGTGTAAATATATTACATGTTGGCGCAATCATGAAATTGCTTAAAAACATGTTTCTTTGAATGTATGCCTGTCATTAAGTAATGAATGAGTATACTTATTAGTATTCTTTCTTCTCATATAGATTAGGGAATGGAGGCTTCAAATTAATACCTAAAAACACGAACACATGTTTGTGTATTTTCTCTTCATTATTGATAGATTCTGTATTTGTGAATTCTGCTACTCAATAAAATTTGTTTGTAACCCAGAAATCAATACTCACAGTGATTTCATGTTATTCACTAAAATGCTAATAGAGTAGGAAAATTTTGAGTAAGTTGCCTAAAATATTTCCAGCTGAGGTTGAGCAAGATGGCACTCTGACTTTCATATCAGCTCTTGTACTGATATGAAAGTGTGTCTTTTTATAATCTATTTAGTGCCACAGTTTGCACATTTTGCTGGGTTTTTTGTTTGTTTGTTGTTTTTTGTTTTTGGTGGTTTTGTTAATGTGGCCCCCAAGCACAGTGCTGAAGTTTTTTCTAGTGTTCCTAAGTGCAAGAATACTTTGATGTTCCTTATGGAAAAATACACATGCTTCCCAGTTTATAATGGTTTAACTGACAATGGATTTATCAGAATATCAAATGTAATTTCCTCATAATTTTGACTTACTATGGCTTTATCTGGAGATAACTCCCTTATAAGTTAAGCAGCATTTATATTTATGTTAAATAAAGTTCATCAGGCAAAAGTTATAGCTCTGTTTTCTGTGAATTCAATGTTAATGAATTAACAATATATATTAAATAAAGTGTCTTTAAGTAGAAATATACATAAAGTTATTGGTTTGTTGATAAAATATTGTGACAAGATGCTTATGGGAACCTCATCATGTATTTCTCCCAGGAATAATGATTCAGTATTCCTTAATTCAGTACTTGCATTGATTTTATAAAACATAATTAACATGAATAATGAGAATCAACCATATATGCATATAAAACAAAATATGAGACAGCTTTTTACTTTCATATCTAAAACAGCCAGATTTCAAATTCAATGCTGCTACTTACCAGGTGTTTAATTTTTAGAAATTAGCTTATCTCTCTCTCCTATATTTCTATTATATTTAAAATGGCACAGATAATACCTTCTAAGTTTCTGGGGATATATTCAAGGTGCACCAGAATATACAAAATACTAGAACACCATATCCACATCCTTGACCCTTTGAAGAAGTAGAGACTCATTATTCCTTATAGACTGACCTTGTGATATTTGTAATGCTTCTACATGATTCAGAACTAAATGGGAATTCTTTCCAACTAAGAGAAAATAGAATTCAGTTCTCTCAAAAAGAGTAGGGAGGTATTAGTCCTGTGAAACCAACATAGGGTTAAGGAAGACATATTCCAGAGGAGCATAGACTCATATGGAAGATGAATCTGATGTCCTTTTTCCTTTCTTCTCAGGTTCTAGGAGGTCTAGCTCTCAGTTGATGAAGTAAAATAAAAATATCTCCCAATTCCTTAAGTTTAAAAAGTTGTGATTTTTCTAAATGAAACTACAGAAGAACAATATGACAATTTGACTTATGTAGATCTGACCAAGGCAATTTACTTCCCATCATTTGACTGGCTTTACTAATCTTTCTGAGATTCTCTTTATCTGCAGTTGCTGGGTCTGGGTTTTCCTGTCACTCAAAAATGTAGTCAGATTAAGGTAGAGAATGGTCAGAGCTCTTGATAATAAGATAATGTGCCTGACAATGGTTTGCAACAGAATGACTCTAAAATGGTTTTTGTAAAGTCACATTTTAGGGTTCATAATCACTTATCCACCTGCACAGAAAATCATTCTTTGTTTGGTGGGATCTTGATAGATCTCAGAAACGTCACAGATAGAAACCAAGATTTTTACAAACTAAAAAGGTTTATTTTGGGCTGTGCAAAATCACTACGGGGACATGAGGATGATTAGCTAGATGGCAAAGGTGCTAGGAGATAATTTCACATGCGAAAACACAGAGAAAAGCATCTTAGGATAAAAGAAGAGCCTTTGTCTTCCATTGAAAAGTAAGGTTCCTTCTACCTTTGATGACAAGCACCAAAAGTAGTTTCCATGATAAAACGTATCTTTTATGCCATTGCGTCTTTATAAAAAGGGAGCAATACATATGGCTTATAAGTGTATTTTATTGGAACTCTGGTAACTCTAATTTTGTATTGTTTTTCAAGAAACACATAGAATTTCAGTTTAGGAAGGACTTAAGCTCCCGTGCATTGCTGGTGGGAGTAAAATACAGCAACTCTACAGCAACGTTGCATTTGCATTTGGCTTTGACCTAGGGGTTCTACTTCTGGGAACACATCAGGACATATACACGGCTATAGGAGGTGATTTATAAACAGTGAAGTATTCACTGCAACATTGTTACAGCAAACTGTTAAGGGGAAAAAACAAACAAAACAAACAAAAAAACCCGAGTAGCCACGTATCAGAGATTGGTTAAATAAACACTTGGAAATACTATGCAGCTACAGAAAAAATGGTGAACCATTACATTTTTAGGACATTTCTAATTAAAAATTTCAAGGTAAAATACAGTTTATATAGTATGAGACTTCTTGTATCAAAAAAGGAGTGTACATTCATATTTGCTTGCTTTACGTATAAGAATTGCATGGTAATATAGGAAACTAATACATGGTGTTACCTATACAGACAGACTTTTAAGAAAATTCCCAGTAATTTATAACTATTGTTATTGTTCAAAAAAATTAATTTAAAAGAAAGAGGAAAGGAAAGGCAAAAGAAGGGAATTTATTCATTAGATAGACTAGCTTCATATTCACAACAAATGAAATTGAGGACCAACATAGATAACTTATAAAAGTGTGCATATCCTTCATCCCAACTGGAATTCCGAGCCCTTTAGAGCAAGTATTATATTCATTTGTCTTTATAGTTCTAGTAGCCTTTATTTCAGAGATTTTATTCAGTAAACAATAGTTGATTATCATTTAAACATATGCTGACAGCTTATTTCAATTGTTCATATCCTAAAAAATTCTAACACATTAAATATCTCTGTAAAATATCTTTTAATGATTGACAAGCATTCTTGGTCAATACCGATTATAATGGACTTATTAAAATCAGGCATGGTTGGGCTCCATTTTGACACATTTGAGTAATACCTTTTTTATCCACAGTACTGATTTTTAAGCCTCAGCAATCTTAATGGCATGTCTGATTCACCTTTTCTCTAGCTTAATGCAACGTCAAATAGAGGACGTAATGAGGGAAGATGTATTTAAGGGTACAAATGAGCCCCTAAATTATTCCATTCTATGACATTTGGTAGTTAAAAATGTATTCCAATTAAACTCTTTTGAGATAGTAATTTATGGTAAAAAGCCTGTGAATATTCAAAAATAGTTAAATGCTCAGAAGCTTTATTCTAATGATAAAAGCTTATATGTCTACAAAGATTTCAGAACATAACTACTTGAAGTGAATCTGCCCGTGGTAGGGCTTATGAGTAACACTAAGATTGAAAAGAATATTTATACTTTAAAAAATATTATTAAATTATGAAATAACTAAGCTCTTTAGCTTTTGTAGGATAGTTAGATGATATTTTTATACAAATAGGGTATGGTTGAAACATTTAGCAAAGTTTCAAGCATTTTCAAAATTTACATAAGATTTTTTATACACATTTACATTTATTTATTCAAATCTTATTGAGTATGGATTATGTATAACTATTTTGCCAGAATGGACAGTTTTGTTTAGTGGAAATATGACTAAATAAGATAAGGTTGAAATTTGTTTTATTAGTTTCAGAAAACTGCTTAGATCCACTGAGTGAGATTATGCAATATTTGATTTTCTGTTCCTGGTTTATTTCATTTAATGTCCTCCAGGATCATTCATATTGTCACAAGTGACAAGATTGGCTGAATAGTACAATTATTATGTGTAAATTTTTAAAAAGAAAATGGTCATAGGTGTAGTTTCCAAAATGAGCTCCGTGAAGTGTTAAGTTTATGTGACCTCCTCATATACTGAATCAGCGTCTTCTCAGCACTTACTGTGTGCCTGACAAGGAATAAAACAGACAAAGTGATCACGTTGTGAAGCTAATGCTTTGTTAAGGGACTCAGATCTCAAAGTAACATATATAGACATAATATGTCAAATTATGATAAGAACTAGCCTAGCAGGTTTGATCACAGTGGTTTGAGGGATACCATTTTATATAGGATATTCTGAGATGACCTTTCACATAAGTGGTTATTTAAGCAGAGATGTAATGCAATGTGAGGGGTCATGGGGCTATCAAGTAACTATATATTAGATGCAAGGGAAAGAACAGCAAATGCAAAGACAAGGAGGTGTTGATGTCCTTGGTAAACTGCAGGAAGGTCTAAGAGTCCAGTGTGGCTTGAGAGGAAAGGAGAAAGATAGATGATGAAGCCAAAGATGTTTGGAGTGTGGGAGGCTTACTGATATGGCAAGGACTTTGGTATTTGTTCTAAAAGAGAAGGGTTGTCAATGGAGGATTGTGAACAAATAAGTAAAATGTCATTCAATGATCACTAGTCATTATTATGTGTAATTTCCAAGTGTTAATTTATATTAAATACATATTAAAATGTATATAATATAACATATGTATTATTGGACCTTTTGGATATTTATTACAAATTAAACAAGCATCACATTTTGAACATTTTTCTTAGCAATTAAACTCTATATACATATTATACTTCCTACTTATATTTTATAAATACATAGCATATTTTAAGATGTTTCATGAAAAAATCTATTTGTGAAAGTCTGATCTAGAGAAATGAGTTGATTCTATTCTTTCATTGAACATCTACCATTTAACAGGTATAAGCTTATGAATAGAATTAAGGGATGAAAAAGTACAATACTTATGTCCAATTTGCTTATTTTTTTAGTCATGTAGACAGGATTTTTGAAATGTAAAATATATGATAGAGTTTGAAGAAAAATAGATTAAGTACATACAAGTTATAAGGACAACTCTAAGTATTAACTGATTGGCAAAGTGCCAATTGAGAAAATTTCATGGAACAGTTCATACAGATATGCATGAACTGAGTTTTGAAAAGCAAACGGGAGTTTTAGGGATAGACAAATTGGATGAGTGCATTAAAGTAATAGGAATTGCCTATGCAATTAGATTAATTTGCAAGTCAGGAGAGTTCTAAGTAGCTGGATTCCAACATTCAGTTTGCTTTTTTAACTATTAAGTGTAAAGCAGCTTGGAAAAATACAGCAGGGAGTGGTGGGACCTACAATGAACTGGAAGGTTTAAAACGATCTTAAATAAGTATAAATATATTTATTATGCCATATATACACACACACTCTGTGTGTATACATGCACACTTTGCAGTAACCAGATTGAATGCATCATTAGTCAGATTTATTATATTTGCTAATTTGTGTCATCAACTTTGGTGTGAAGTTTAAAGAAATAGTAGCTAGTAATAGATTGGTAGGCAATTTAGGTTACTCTATTATGATCGTTCAGTGAAAGATGACAAGTTTACAGATGTGGTAGTAAGAATATTGAATATTTTGCATCACCATTGAAGTCAAAAAGACAGAATTCTCTGAGTGACGTATGCAGGACAGGATGAATACAGAGAAATATAGAGTAAGTGAGTTTTCTTATTTAGTGGCATAGGAGGGTGGTGGCAATGGCAACAATCATAGAACTAGGGAAGAAGGATCAGTGTTAGGAAGAATTATTGTGAGTCTTGTTGTCTTCCATCTGCTTCCAGAATTCATAAATCTTTTCCTAGATCTTCAAATACTAAATTTGGTTTTATAAAATTTGTATGATATCAGAATATATGTGATATTAGAAATATCGCAGTATTTGAGTTTTGTTGTATCATGATCATACAGATCACAAAATCAGTAACTTTCCAAATTCTAAAATTAAATAAGTTTAAAAATAATTACATATAATCTTACTTCTCAAGAAATTTTTATGATAGTTAGGATAACCAAGAGCTTATAGTACCTAAAGCTAGAAGTGTCCTTGAAAATCATCTAAGCCGATGTACTTGTCTTATAGCTGAGAAAACCAAGACACGTAGAAATTCAGTTGACTTGCTCAAGATTGGGCAGCTAATTAGTAGCAGAATCATACAGTTTAAACCCTAAGTAAAGAATCTAAGTAAATATAACAAACTTTCTAAATATTTTATTAATGTGGACTTAAGAAAATAGGGGTTTTATGATTCCATGAAATGATGGCCAGAAATTTCCCTTGGAGCATATACATTTTTACTCAACACATGTGACAAAATATTTCTACTGCATGCATAGGTCTAAATGAAACTTTTACTATCTGTCATATTTTTGTTTGATATTGTCAGGGTCCAATAGTCCTAAAACCTGTTTTTTCTTTAATTTATTTAGAAAACATAGTATCACATGCGTGGCTTAAATTATAAATAACTTGACAACAATGAAATTTTTTAAAAATTTCTGGTAGATAGCACAGAGACAACATGTAGGTTGGGTAAAAAATCTTTTTAAAATTGTGAAACAAAATGTTGATTACAAATATTCTATGTTAGCTTTTATAGTAAGTGTATTTTATTTGACATTTGCTAAAGTGAAATTATTTTGCAGCTGATCAGCGCAAAACAGACAATTTTCTCTTATAGTTGTGATGAATCTGTCTCTGCAATAGTTTATATTTTTCATGATGGACAGTTAATTCACATTCTGTAAGTTTATGAAGTCTATTCCACAGACAGTCATCTGGATTAACTTCTGTTAATAACCACTGAAATGTTGGGTTTTCAGCATGAACTGTGAAATGATCCTTTAGCGAATATGTGAAAAACGGCTTTGAAGCTTTTGCTCCTGCCAAACCCTTTGGTTCTGTGGTTCAACATTTAGCCTTTTTGTAATTTAATTTTCTACTTTGAAATGTCACTTGCCAAATACCAAACCAGGTCCCCTTATTGTACATCCAAACATCATGCCATAAATGTCCCACATGATAAGAAATGGATTACCTGGATTTGCGAGTGAGCCTGGTGAAAAATCTCAGAGATACAACATTACATTCACTCCATGAAACTGTTTATATGTTTTGCACAATAATTCTATTTCCATAAGGTGCGCTATACTCACTGATATCTGTTATATCAATGTGGTTATGTATGATTCAGGTGAGCTTTCATGTAAGCTGAAAACCCTATATTTAAATTGCATTTCAGCTGAAATTTAACCTGAATCATATCTTATTTTTGACAGTGATTATTGTTATAAACTGTTGAACAAATTATCACTTTATTTTTCTAAAATACTGATTGACTTTCGAAATCTTTCCAGTGCTCTGATTTCTTTTGCAAGTAAATAACACTGTAAAATGTGACCTATTCAGGGGTCAATTGCTATTCTCCAAAGAGTGACTTTAAGCTATTTAAACCTCCAGGGATCTTGAAATAGACTGTAGTATAAAATATTTCAGTGGTGCAATTTTCTGTCAATAAAATCATACACTCTTACTAAATCAAACAAACCGAAAACAAAAAAAGCAAAAAGCTAACAGTTTGCTGAGTTTATAAATTTCAGTCATATTGCTGAATATATGCCATTCTGAAAAAAGATCTCTTGATCTAGTTTTCTACAGTTTTCATATGGCTTGATTCTATCTTTTCTTTTCGAGATGAGGTAGCAGTATAAGAAATGATTTGTATGTATGAAATGCTTTGTGAATCTCAACTGCCTGCTGCACTTGAATTATACTCTAATTTTAAGTCCTTGCTTTTCAAAAGAATCATTACCTAAACTCCATTTAGTAACAGAAAAATGTATTTTATTTAAAACAATCACGTTAGTTTTTTCCTGATTACTCTTTAAAGTATATATATTGGTGAGTTCTTATCTCTGCACTGTCCTACAATGTTGTTTTGTTGATAGTGTACATGAAGCTGAAAACTTTTCATCGTATATTCTGACCTTCAAAATATTGACCTCTTAGTAGAGTACCTAGTATTGTTTACATTCTATATATCCAATAAACATCAAGTACAATGTATTTTGTAGGGATAAAAATTTTACTTGGTGGATTTTCTGTTTCAGAGACATGACAGGTAAAGATAATCTCATCCACTGATGCTTATCTTGGACATCCTGACTGACATACCTTGAAAAAAAAGTTGTTACAACTGCTTTCCAAGATCAGTGAACAATCAATCCAGTTGATACAATATAGACCAGACAAAGTGAGTAGAATATGTTTGCCAAAATCTAATTTTTTTTCTCAACTATGGTTATAATCTTGACTACTACCTCTATTTTCATCCTAAGAGCCAATACTTAACGTATCAATTTCAAGAAACGTTTCTGGATTTGGAATCTTATTTTGAATAGAGGTTATTTCTGTTACCTGCATGAGTTAAGAAAAAAATTCTATTCATCGTCTTTATTTGTGAAATTCTGATTAATGCATGCCTTGCTTGCCTCATGTGGTTCTATTTTGAATCCAATAAATAAATCTATGTGAAAAAATTTTCAAACTGTCCAACACTATATAAATACAAAATGTTATTATTACATAAAAAAACTTTCCTAAATACTGGCTAAATCCTGAAAAGAAACTGTGGTATTTGCTTCCTTTACTGAGTACTAATATTAATGAGGCTCATGAAAATCTGGACTTATCTAGATTAGAATTAATATCGTGTGCCGCTTCCTCATCTTCCCTCAATAGATAGTCAATCGATGGCTTAGTATTTCTCTGCATGGATGCATCAAAGGCTTTGGATTGGGATACATAACTTATGGTTGAACTTAAGGAATAAGACTCAAGGAAGTCAAGACATACACTGCAATAGAATAAATGAAGATGATTTGAGGATGGCCACCGACTACTGTAAAGAAAAGGAAGAAAGGCTTCATAGGACCTAGATAAAATGAACTCCTGAGACTCTGAAGGTATTCGGTGCTGTCTGAAATTTTGGTTCTTACCAGTGCTTACTTACAGCAAAGAGATGTAGTGAGCCCTAAGTAATTTCTGTAGTTTAGTTTCAAGGAGAAAAATGAGTGTGGGAGTAGATACTGGGATTTGGATGTTAATATCAGAGTCAATGGGGATGGGGAAGCTGAACTCAGAAAGAAACATTTGGTTTTGTTATCATGTATGTGGAGGAGTATCTGTGAATATGTCACATAATTCATATATTCTCTCATTTCTCTTCTTACCAACTAATAGCTTGAAGAAATGTACTGCATTTTTCTGTACTATTGTAGCATTTTTGTTACTTAATAATTCACTTTTGCAATTCCAGTAGTTTAAATTATATAAATAATTATCTTATATGCCTCTTTCTCCGTTTTCTTCTTTGTTCCCTCATATTATTTTTATGGTTTGAATATGCTGACACTTTGTGGAGAAGGTGTTGCATTCAAAAACATAAGGCTAAAGATTGTGATGGAAAGTGCCTGATTCTTTTGGCATGTTCCTTCAACCATTACAATTTTGCTCAACCTTCCAATGGAACCTAAAGCCAGAATGAGGATGATGTTATTTTTATGTTCTTTGGGACATACATAGTGTCTGCTCGAGTGGTTCCTAAATTTCAGATGCATACAGTTCACCTGTAATGTTGTAGATTACCACCTATCTATAGTCAACCACCTGGGATACCAACCTAGTAGGTCTAGAATATGACCTGAAATTTGCATTTCTAGTAAGCATCCAAAAATGATTTAATGCAAGAAACCCCTGGACTACATTTTTGTAAAGATTGCAAACTCAAAACACTTTCACCAGTTTTACTCATCACAGTAAAAAACCGATATTGAAAAGAAGAAAAATAACTCTACAAACAGGATACTCGTGTATAAAACTCCTATGATTTGTCCCAATTTTATATTTGCTTTAATTTGCCCATACATTCTTTTTAACTTTTCCTTATAAGACATTAATTACTTTTTCTCAAAGGTCTGAGGTAGGAAGATTTGTTTACAGTGTCCCTTTGCATTTCCAGCAGCCTGATGCAATCACCTGTGCTAGAGATATTTATGCCAAATTCCCCATCCCAAACTCTTAGATCTCCAATTAAAAACAGAATCATTGCATGCCATTTGAGTAATGTTTTAACATCCAGTTGAACTTGTCTTATTGCTGTTGTAACTTTATTTGTGTTACTCTGGTATGATTGCAGGGTATCACACAGTTTTGTGTTTTTCTGTTGTTGTTTGTTTGTTTTGGTATAAGGTCTCACTGTGTCACCCAGGCTAGAGTGCAGTCACATAATCTGGGCTCATCACTGTAGCTCTGACCTTCCTGGCTCAGGTGATCCTCCCACCTCAGCCTCCCAGATAGCTGGGACTACAAGTGTAGCACCATGCCCAGCTAATTTTTGTATTTTTTGTAGAGACAGGATTTTGCCTTGTTGTCCAGGCTCGTGTTCAACGCTTGGGCTCAAGTGATCTGCCTATCTCAGCCTCCCAAAGTGCTGGGATTACAGGTGGGAGCCACAGCACCCAGCCTGTGTTTTTTAAAATTATGATTCATGTAATATTTAGACATATTTATGAGGTATAGTGTAATGTTTCAGTACATGTATGCATCGTATAATGATCAAATCAGGATAATTAGCATATCCATCACCTCAAAAATTTATTTCTTTGTGATGAGAACATCCAAAAACCTCTCTTCTAGCTATTTTGAAATATACAATACATCGTTAACTACAGTCTCCCTACTGTGCAATAGAATACCAGAACGTATTCCTCTTACCTCACTGTAGCTTTGTACCCATTGACCAATCTCTCACCATCTCCTCCTTTCCCCTACCCCCTCTATCCTCTGGTAATCACTATTTTGTTCTTTACTTCCCTGAGTAGATTCTATGTATGAGAGTGATCATGCAATATTTGTCTTTCTGTACCTGGCTTATTTCTCTTAACATAATGTACTCCTGGTTAATCCATCTTGCCCCAAATGATAGAAAGTCATTCACTTTTTACGGCTGAGTAGTACTCCATAGTCTATCTATACCCCACATTTTGTTCATTTATTTATTCAGTGATGGACATTCACATTGATCCTGGGTCTTGGCTATTGTGAATAGTGTTGCAACAAACAGATATGTGCAGCCTGATCTTCAAAATACTGATTTCATTTTGTTTTGGAAATCTACCCAGTAATGACCTTAGTTTTATTTTTGTTAGATTATGTGATTATGTGATAGTTTTATTTTTAATTTGTTGAGGAAATTCCAGGCTGTTTTCCATAATGATTATACTAATATACCTCCTCTTATGCAATGCTCAAGTGTTCTGTTTCTCCACATCCCCACCAGCAATTGTTATTTTCTTTTATTTTTTGATAGTAGATATCAAAAAACAACTTGGGTGGGATAATATATCATTGTAGTTTTGATTTAAATTTACCTGATGATTAGTGATGTTGAGCATTTTTTCACATATCTTTTGGTCATTTTTACGTTTTTTTTTCTTTTTTTTTAAAAATGTCTATTCAGGTTTTTGTTCATTTTTAAATACAGTTGTTTGTTATTCTGTTGCTGACTTTTTGAGTTCCATATATATATAAACACATATAAACATATATAAACATATATAAATGTATATGAACATATATAAATGTATATTTAAATGTGTGTGTGTGTGTGTGTGTGTGTGTGTGTGTAATTTTTTTGAGACAGTCTTGCTCTGGAACCCAGGCTGGAGTGCAGTGGTGTGATCTTGGCTCACTGCAGCCTCCACCTCTCAGGTTCAAGCAATTCTTGTGCTTCAACCTCCCGAGTAGCTGGGATAACAGGTGCACACTGCCATGCCTGGCTGATTTTTGTATTTTTATTGTATTTTTATTAGAGATGGGGTTTCGTCATGTTGGCCTACATGGTCTCAAACTCCTAGCCTCAAGTGATCCGTCCACCTTGGCTTCCCATAGTGCTGGGATTATAAGCGTGAGCCATCATGCCCAGTCCCTTATATATTTTGGATATTAACTCATTATCAGACATATAGTTCGCAAAAATATTATCCCATTTTGTAGGTTATCTCTTTGCTCTGTTGTTTCCTTTGCTGTGTGGAAGCTTTTTAATTTTATACTATCTCATTTGCTCAGATTTGCTTTTGTTGTCTATGTTTTTGAGGTGTTATACAAAAAATTTTTTGCCTTGACCAATCCCAGCACTTTGGGACCCTGAGGTAGGCAGAGATCTTGAGCCTTTGAGTTCAAGAACAGCCTGGACAGTATGGCAAAACCATTTCTCTACAAAAAATACATAAATTATCTGGGCATGGTGCTATGCACCTGTAGTCCCACCTATTTGGGAGGCGGAGATGGGAAGATCACCTGAGCCAGGAAGGTCAAGGCTGCAGTGAGTCCTGATTGTGCTACTGCCCTCCAGCCTGGGTCACAGAGTGAGAACTTATCTCAAAACAAACAAACAAATAGACAACAAATGTTTGCCTTGACCAGTGGAGAGTGTCTGCAAAGTTTTCTTCTAGTAGTTTCATAGTTTCAGGACTTAAATTTAAGTCTTTAATTCATTTTGAGTTAATCTTTGGATATGATGAAAGATAAGCATCTAGTTTCATTCTTCTGCATATACAGTTTTCCTAGCAGCCTCTTATCTGTGTTCGATTGTTCTGTCTGTTTTTATACCAGTACCATACTGTTGAGTTACTATACTTTGTAGTACATTTAGAATTCAGTACCATGATGCCATCGGTTTGGTTTTGCTGAAGATTGTTTAGTCTATTCAGGGTTTTTTTTTGTGGTTCCATACAAAATTTTAGGGTATTTTTTTATTTCTGTGAAGAATGTCATTCACATTTTGATAGAAATTGCATTGAATTTATACATTACTTTGGGTACTATGGATATTTTAACAATCTTAATTCTTCCAATCCACAAACATGGGCTATCATTCCATTTGTTATGTATTCTTCAATTTATTTTATCAGTTTTTTATAGTTTTCATTATAGAAAACTATTTCACCTCCTTAGTAAATTGTAATACTAGCCTTTTGTTTTGTTTTGTTTTGTTTTTTGCTATAGTAAAAGGGATTGTTTCTTGATTTCAATTTCAGGTAATTTGTTATTGACATATAGAAACACTACCAATGTTTGTATGTTGATTTCGTATGCTGCAAGTATAATAAATTTGTTTATTAGTTGTAACTCTTTTTCAGTGGAGTCTTTGTAGTTTTTTATATGTTAGATTATGTCACATATATATACAATCAGGGACAACTTGACATCTTCCTTTCCAATTTGGATGCCCTTTATTCACTTCTCTTGCCTGATTGCTATGGCTAGGACTTCCAGTACTGTATTGAATAAAAGTGGTGAAAGTGGGCTTTGTTGCTTCTTTTAGATCTCAGAGAGAAAGCTTTCAGCTTTTCCCCATTCAGTACAATGTTTGCTAGGAGTTTCTTATATGTGGCCTTTATCATGTTGAGGTACATTCCTTCTATACCTAGTTTGTTATGAGCTTTTATCATGAAAGAATGTTGTTTTTTATCAAAGGCTTTTTCTGCATCTATTGAAATGATCATATGGTTTTGTCTTTCATTCTGCTACTGTGATGTATCAAATTTATTGATTTGCATGTTTTGTGTCATCTTTGCATTGCTGGAATAAATCTCACTTGTTCATGGTGAATAATATTTTTGATGTGCTATTAAAATTCAGTTTGCTATTATTTTTTGAAAATTTCTGCATCTATGTTTATCAGAAATATGGGCCTGTATTTTGCTTTATTTTTGTTTTGTTTTGTTCTTTTCCGGTTTTGGTATTAAGGTAATTTTGTCCTTGTACGATAAATTTGGAAGAAGGTCCTCTTCTTTAGTTTTTTGGAGTCATTTGAAAAGAACTGGTATTAGTTCTTCTTTAAATGTTTGTTAGAATTCAGCAATGAAGCCATCTGGTCCTGAGCTTTTCTTTGATGGAAGACTTTTTACTACTGATTCCATTTTATTAGTTGTTATTTGTCTGTTCAGCTTTTCTATTTTTCATGATTTAATATTGGTAAATTTTATGTGTCTAATAATATATCCATTCTTCTAGATTGTCTAATTTGTTGGCATATAATTTTTCTATAATAGTCTCTAATTATCTTTATATTTCTGTGGTGTCAGTTGTAATGACTTTTTTCTTTCATTTATGATCATATTTATCTAAGTACCCTCTTTTTTCTTTTAGTCTACCTAAAGGTTTGTCAATTTTGTTTATAATTTTGAGAAACTATTCATTGTATTGATCTTTGGTGTTATGTTTTTAGTTTCTATTGCATTTAGTTTTGCTTTGATATTTATTACTTATTTTCTTCTACTGATTTTGGGTTTCACTTGTTCATTTTCCAGTTCCCTGAGACACAAAATTCAATTTTTTATTTGAGGTTTTTCTATTTTATGAATCTAGAATTATTGCTATAAACTTTCCTCTTAATACTTCTTCTGCTGTGTCCCATAGGTTTTGGTATGTTGTGTTTCCATTATCTTTTATTTCAGGACATTTGAAAATTCTCTCCTAATTTTATCATTGACACTTTTGTTGTTCAGGAGTATGCTGTTTAATTTTCATGTATTTCTATTGTTTTAAAGTTCTTCTTGTTATTGATTTCTAGTTTTACAACAGTGAGATCAGAAAAAATACTTGATATAATTTCAGTTTTTTGAAAGTTGTTGAGACATGTACTGTAGCCTAACATATAATCTATCTGGAGAATATTCCACGTGCTATTGAGAAGCTCATATGTCTGGAAAGGAGTTTCTCTATAATTATAGCAGCATATAGTTCAATAAACTGCAAGTGGCCTTCACCCAAGTAGATGTTCAATCTAGGAGTGAGAATGACCTGATTAAGAGCATTCACAAATTAAAGTAAGGGCAATTTTTGAATGAACTTACAGATTGAAAACAAAGGCCATTGTTCTACAATGTGTAAGATCAGATAGGAAGTGTTATTTTTAATGCACACTATACATGTTTTATTTTCCAAAGAATAAAGTTTTAGAAATCAAACACTGAAAGCTAAAAGGTAAAATACGAAGAGGTTCAACAATAGTTATATTTGTTGTTTTACACTATTTTTTTGTTATGGATTATTAATAGCCAACGGAAAACATTAAGTTTTCTGTTGCTATGTAAAACGTGAAGGTACACAGTTCTCTAATTATATATCATAGTTTTAAATGTTGTTAATCAGAGGGCCTAAACTCTGAAGCTAAAACCTAAATGTCTCTCAATAACTAAGTTGTTCTCTGCTATAATAGCATGATTGCTATTTGATGAATTGTTCTTCAATTCCCTAGCTTAGTAATGTTAGACAAGGTATTTAAAGTCTCTCTACTTCAGTCTGCTCAAATTAAAAGTGATATGATATTAGAACCTCATCCATAGGGTGTTATACGAATAATAAGTTAGTTCATTTAAAGCAGTTAGGACACAGCACAGTCCATGGTAAACACTACGAAAATGCAGCAATATATAGAAGTATATAGTTGAGATGGTAGTAAAGGTTATTCTGTCTATTTCAGAGTAACAAATATTGCTAAAGGTTATTGCTTGACATTTCAGAAATAACATATGCTCTGATTTTTTGTTAAATTTTCCTAATAGAAATTTATTTTATGTTATGTGGAATTACCTTTCTCATTAGTAGTTTAGATAAATTATTCTAAATTTTAAAAATAGGTAAATTATTTAACCTAGATATCAATTAATTACATTTTTGTCTTTCTTTTCTTTTCCTATCTGACCATTTTTAAAAAAATTGTAGGATGCCTCATGGGTACTTATTTCCAGTCTTGTTAAATGATATCCATGTTTATGATATCCACATTAAATGATAAATATATGAAGTTTGAAATTTCTACAATCTTGAGATTTCAAATCTCAACAATGTCAACAATGCCTCATATCTGAGGGAAAAAGCTTTAAATACAATAACCCCTACTCAAATGAAAAATATGAGAATTGAAAATTAGTAAATAACATAAAAACAACTTAATAAACTTTATATAAATTTATATTAATGGACTTAATTCTTAAATAATATATTTTGTGAGTACTAAATAATTCAAATTGTAAATTTACAATAATATTTAAAGGAATATAAAAAACTTTATTTGAAATAATCACTAATGATCAAGGACTGGTATATTTTTGGCAAAAAAACTATCAATTTTTATCTTACTGCTTGAAAGGAGTTATTAAAAGGGCTAAAGATAATTTCATCTAATGCCAAGATGGATTTTTTTCAACTGAAAGAGAGTTGGCAAGAAATGTCAGCAACAACTGTACATACAAAACCGAATTCACCTGGGTTTGAATGAACTCCCCATGTAGTCTCCATCTTGCCTGCTGGAAAGGTTTAAATAAGGCAAGAAATTCAGTGAAACTTACTGTCAGTGTCCAAAACAAAAGCCACTGAAATAACTACCAAAAAAGAGTGTAGTAATAAATAATGTTTTATTATTGATTATTGATACCTGATATTTCTGACATTAGGTTTTGTTTGCCCTATACTATAATTATATTTTTTCCATTTCCCTTACATAAGAAGTATCTCAAGTATTTCTTGTAGTTCCCAGTATTTGTTGAATAAAAAAATTCCAAGTGAAAATTCGTGAAATACAGTGGAAAATTATGCGAACACTTCCACGTAGCCAGAGATAACAGCACCCAACTAAATCCATGTTACACCACAGTTCCTCTCAAAACAATGCAGAAAAAAAAAAACAAGAAAACAAGCAAACAACAATGAAAAAAATGCAAAAGTAATATGCTCAAATACAGAAAATCCTCAAATTAAAAATTACTTATAAATTAAAAAGAAAAAAATACTCACCAAATATCAGCAAGTAACAGCCACACTATATCTATAACAAATAGCTATAGATATGTTGGACGTGTGCACACACACACACATACACACACAACGTGCATACGTACATGAATCTGTTTTCTAACCAGAGAGGGTTCTTAAAGGCAATAACATCCCACTGTCACTGAGCAAACATAACACACAGATTTCAGTTTCTAAGTATTATTCTCTTCTAAATAGTATGCAGGTATCCTTGTAGATATGACTGATTCTAGGACTAAAATATGGAAACTATAAGATGTACTTAGAACATTTCATGGTATTAGGAGGTAAAAAAACAAGCTCAAAAAATGATGAGGACAAGTAAAAATAACACAAGGGCCAGCTTGAAGTCTTCTCCATTGGCCAAATTTGGAACAATCTGATCAATATGAATCACAATAACAGTAACGTAACATACAGAATATAATAAAAATCAACGATTCAATGCTGAAATGAACCAATACATGAATAACTGGGGAAGATAAAGAGCTCTTACTGTAGAATTCCAAGTAATAAGTGTAAAAACCATGGATTTAGAAAAATTGCCATTTGCTTACAATCACAGTAGTAATAGTTTCTGGCATGAATATCAAGGGATAATGGGCAAAAGTATGACAACAAGCCAAATATTTACTCGATAACATCTCTTCATAAGATGCTTATTAATTACAAGGGAAAAAATAGTAAATTTGTAGTGAAGAAACCTGACAGACACAACCTTAACTGCAGATTTAAAATGTACATTATCAGCAATGGGACAAATCAATACCAGATGCCTCCTAATAAGAGACACTGAGAAACACATATCATCACATCTGCTATATTCCTGCAAAAATTTTATAATTTGCATCTAATAGTTAGATACCATTAGTCAAACTCAAAATGAAGGACAGTTAACAAGATAATTGGTCTGATCTCTTTAAATATGTAAGGTAATGTTAAGTCAGACAGAAATGAAAACTAAAGATAACATTGTGCGACCCCCGAGCGGACCCCCGAAGACAAAAGACCGGAGGCACCAAGATGGAGTTCAGGCTTTATTGGTCCCTGCGGGCTGCTCGGGGACGAGCGGCGAGGGAAAGCAGCAGCAGCTGCTAGGCAGGGCGGCCTTTTATATACTACCGAGAGGAAGGGGAGGGGGTTAGGTGGAGTTGTCGTTGGGTGATTGGC
>PVKV010022344.1:0-14658 GCA_004027835.1 Alouatta palliata
AGAGATTGAAGATCAACTCAATGAAATAAAACGAGAAGGCAAGAATAGAGAAAAAAGAGTGAAAAGAAATGAACAAATTCTCCAAGAAATATGGGATTATGTGAAAAGACCTAATCTACATTTGATATGTGTATCTGAATGTGACAGAGAGAATGAATCCAAGCTGGAAAACACTCTTCAGGATATTATCCAGAACTTCCCCAACCTACCAAGGCAGGCCAATATTCAAGTCCAGGATACAGAGAACACCACAAAGATATTCCTCAAGAAGAGCAACCCCAAGGCATGTAATTGTCAGATTCACCAGGATTGAAATGAAGGAGAAAATGCTAAGGGCAGCCAGAGAGAAAGGTTGGGTTACCCACAAAGGGAAGCCCATCAGACTCACAGCAGATCTCTCAGCAGAAACCCTACAAGCCAGAAGAGAGTGGGGGCCAATATTCAACATCCTTAAAGAAAAGAACTTTCAACCTAGAATTTCATATCCAACCAAACTAAGCTTCATAAGCAAGGGAGAAAAAAAATGCTTTATGGACAAGCAATTGCTCAGAGATTTTGTCACCACTTGGCCTGCCTTACAAGAGCTCCTGAAAGAAGCGCTAAACAAGGAAAGGAATAATCATACCAGCCACTCCGAAAACATACCAAATGGTAAAGACCTTCGACACAATGAAGAAAATGTATCAGCTAATGGGCAAAACAACCAGCTAGCATTAAAATGGCAGGATCAAATTCACACATAACAATATTAACCTTAAATGTAAATAGACTAAAGGCCCCAATTAAAAGACACAGGCTGGAAAATTGGATAAAAAGTCAATACCAAAGGGTGTGCTGTATTCAGAAAACCCATCTCACATGCAAGGACACACACAGGCTAAAAATAAAGCGATGGAGGAAGATTTATCAAGCAAATGGAGAGCAAAAAGAAAAGCAGGAGTTGCAATCCTAGTCTCTGATAAAATAGACTTTAAATCAACAAAGATCAAAAGAGACAAAGAAGGGCATTACATAATGGTAAAGGATCAATGCATCAAGAAGAGCTAACAATCCTAAATATATACCCCCCCAATACTGGAGCACCCAGGTTCATAAAGCAAGTTCTTAATGATCTACAAAGAGACTTAGACTCCCTTACAGTAATAGTCAATAACTATTGACAGTAACACTCCACTGTCAATATTAGATCAACAAGACAGAAAATTAGCAAGGAGATCCAGGACTTGAACTCAGATCAGGACCAAGCAGACCTAATAGACATTTACAGAAATCTCCACCCCAAATCCACAGAATATACATTCTTCTCAGCACCACATCACACCTACTCTAAAACTGACCACATAATTGGGAGTAAATCACTCCTGAGCAAATGCAAAAGAATGGAAATAATAACAAATAGTCTCTCAGACCACAGAGAAATCAAATTAGAACTCAAAATTCAGAAACTAACTCAGAACAGCAAAATTTCATGGAAACTGAACAACTGGCTCTTGAATGTCAACTGGATGAACAATGAAATGAAGGCAAAAATAAAGATGTTCCTTGAAACCAATGAGAACGAAGACACAACATACCAGAATCTCTGAGACACATTTAAAGCAGTGTCTAGAGGGAAATTTATAGTAAGACGTGCCCACATGAGAAGCAAGGAAAGATGTAAAATCGACACCCTATTGTGAAAATTGAAAGAGCTAGAGGAGCAAGATCAAAAAAACACAAAAGCTACCAGAAGACAAGAAATAACTAAGATCAGAGCAGAACTGAAGGAGATAGAGACACAAAAAAACCTTCAAAAAAAATCAATAAATCCAGGAGCTGGGTTTTTGAAAAGATCAACAAAACAGGCCACTAGCCAGACTATTAAAAAAGAAAAGGGAGAAGAATCAAACAGATGCAATAAAAATCGATAAAAGGGATATCACCACTGACTCCACAGAAATACATATTACAACCAGAGACTACTACAAACAACTCTATGCACATAAACTAGTAAACCTGGAAGAAATGGATAAATTCCTGGACACTTGCACCCTCCCAAGCCTAAACCAGGAAGAAGTTGAAACCTCGAACAGACCAATAACAAGGGCTGAAGTTGAGGCAGCAATTAATAGCCTACCAACCAAAAAAAGTCCAGGTCCAGAGGGGTCCACAGCTGAATTTTACCAGACATACAAAGAGGAGCTGGTACCATTCCTTCTGAAACTATTCCAAACAATCCAAAAAGAAGGAATCCTTCCCATATCATTTTATGAGACTAACATCATCCTGATACCAAAACCTGGCATAGACTCAACAAAAAAAGAAAACTTCAGGCCAATATCCATGATGAACATAGATGCAAAAATCTTTAATAAAATACTGGCAAACCAATTGCAACAGCACATGAAAAAGCTTATCCATCACAATTAAGCAGGCTTCATTCCAGGGATGCAAGGCTGGTTCAACATACACAAGTCTATAAATGTAATCCACCACATAAACAGAACCAAAGACAAAAACCACATGATTATCTCAGTAGGTGCAGAGAAGGCCTTTGACAAAATTCAACAGCCCTTTATGCTAAAAACTCTCAATAAACTAGGTATTGAAGGAACATATCTCAAAATAATAAAAGCTATTTATGACAAACCTACAGGCAATATCATACTGAATGGACAAAAACTGGAAGCGTTCCCTTTGAAATCCGACACTAAACAAGGATGCCCTCTGTCACTGCTCCTGTTCAATATAGTATTGGAAGTTCTAGCCAGAGCAATTAGGCAAGAAATAAAAAATAAAGGGTATTCAATTAGGAAAGGAGGAAGTCAAATTGTCTCTAGTTGCAGACAACATGATTGTATATTTAGAAGACCCTATCATCTCAGCCCAAAATTTCCTTAAAATGATAAGGAACTTCAGCAAAATCTCAGGATACAAAATCAACGCGCAGAAATCACAAGCATTCCTATACAATAACAGACTAACAAAGAGCCAAATTATGAGCAAACTCCCATTCACAATTACTACAAAGAGAATAAAATATCTAGGAATACAACTAACAAAGGATGTTAAGGACCTCTTCAGGGAAAACTACAAACCACTGCTCAATGAAATAAGAGAGGACACAAACAAATGGAGAAACATTCCATGCTCATGGTTAGAAAGAATCAATATCGTGAAAATGGCCATACAGCCCAAAGTAATCTATAGATTCAATGCTATCCCCAGTAAGCTACCAATGATCTTCTTCAAAGAACTAGAAAAAAAACACCTTGAACTTCATATGAAACTAAAAGAGCCCACATAGCCAAGACAATTCTAAGCAAAAAGAACAAAGCGGGAGTCATCATGCTACCTGATTTCAAACTATACTACAAAGCTACAGTAATCAAAACAATATGGTACTAGTACCAAAACAGAAATATAGACCAATGGAACAGAACAGAGGCCTTGGAGGCAATGCCACATATCCACAACCATCTGATCTTTGACAAACCTGACAAAACCAAGCAATGGGGAAAGGATTCCCTGTTTAGTAAATGGTGTTGGGAAAACTGGCTAGCCATATGCAGAAAGCAGAAACTGGACCCCTTCCTGACACCTTACACTAAAATTAACTCCAGATGGATTAAAGATCTAGACATAAGACCTAACACCATAAAAACCCTAGAAGAAAACCTAGGCAAAACCATTCAGGACATAGGCATAGACAAGGACTTCATGAATAAAACACCAAAAGCATTGGCAAAAAAAGCCAAAATAGATAAATGGGACCTAATTAAACTCCAGACCTTTTCTATAGCAAAAGAAACAATCATTAGGGTGAATCGGCAACCAACAGAATGGGAAAAAATTTTTGCAATCTACCCATCTGACAAAGGCCTACTATCCAGAATCTATAAAGAACTAAAACAGATTTACAAGAAAAAAACAAACAAACTCATCCAAAAGTGGGCAAAGGATATAAACAGACACTTTACAAAAGAAGACATATATGAGGCCAACAAACATATGAAAAATTGCTCATCATCACTGATTATTAGACAAATGCAAATCAAAACCACATTGAGATACCACCTCAAGCCAGTTAGAATGGCAATCATTAAAAAATCTGGAGACAACAGATGCTGGAGAGGATGTGGAGAAATAGGAACACTTTTACACTATTGGTGGGAGTGCAAACTAGTTCAACCATTGTGGAAGGCAGTGTGGTGATTGCTCAAGGACCTAGAAATAGAAATACTATTTGATCCAGCAATCCTATTACTGGGTATATACCCAAAGGATTATAAATCATTCTATTATAAGAACACATGCACATGTAGGTTCATAGCTGCACTGTTTACAATAGCAAAGACCTGGAACCAACCCAAATGCTCACTGATGATAGATTGGACAAGGAAAATGTGGCACATATATACCATGGAATACTATGCAGCCATAAAAAACGATGAGTTCATGTCGTTTGCAGGGACATGGATTAATCTGGAAACCATCATTCTCAGCAAACTGACACAAGAACACAAAATCAAACACCATGTGTTCTCACTCATAAGTGGGTGTTGAACAATAAGAACACATGGACACAGGGAGGGGAGCATCACACACTGGAGTCTGTTTGGGGGGTAAAGGAGGGATAGTGGGGGGGGCGCATAGGGAAGTCAGGGAGGGATAACATGGGGAGAAATGCCAGATGTAGGTCATGGGGGTGATGGAGGCAGCAAACCACATTGCCATGTGTGTACCTATGCAACAGTCTTGCACGATCTGCACATGTACCCCAGAAGCTAAAGTACAATTAAAAAAAAAACAAAACAAAACAGAAATCATAACAGTCTCTCAGACCACAGTGCAATCAAATTAGAACTCAGCATTAAGAAACTAACTCAAAACTGCACAACTTCATGGAGACTGAACAACTGGCTCCTGAATGTAAAATGGATAAATAATGAAATGAAGGCAGAAATAAAGATGTTCTTTGAAACCAACAAGAACTAAGACACAACATACTAGAATCTCTGGAACACATTTAAAGCAGTGTCTAGAGGGATTCATAGCAATAAATGCCCATGTGAGGAGCAAGGAAAGGTCTAAAATGTACATCCTATCATCAAAATTGAAAGAGTTAGAGGAGCAAGATAAAAAAAAAAAACTCAAAAGCTAGCAGAAGAGAAGAAATAACTAAGATGAGAGCAGAACTGAAGGAGAGAGAGACACAAAAAACCCTTCAAAAAATCAATAAATCCAGGAGCTGGTTTTTTGAAAAGATCAACAATAGATAGACCGCTGGCCAGACTAATAAAAAAGAAAAGAAGAATCAAATAGATGCAATAAAAAATGATAAAGGGGAAGTCACCATCAATTACACAGAAATACATACTACCATCAGAGATTACTACAAACAACTCTATGCACTCTCCCAAGACTAAACCAGGAAGAAGTTGAATCCCTGAATAGACCAATAACAAGGGCTGAAGTTGAGGCAGCAATTAATAGCCTACCAACCAAAAAAAGTCCAGGTCCAGATGGGTTCACAGCAGCATTCTACCAGATGTACAAAGAGGAGCTGGTATCAATCCTTCTGAAACTATTCCAAGCAATATAAAAAGAGAGAATCCTCCACAACTCATTTTATGACACCAACATCATCCTAATACCAAAACCAGGCAGAAATGCAACTAAAAAAGAAAACTTCAGGCCAATATCCATGACGCAAAAATCTTCAATAAAATACTGGCAAACCAATTGCAACAGCACATCAAAAAGCTTATTTATCATGATCAAGTAGGCTTCATCCTGGGGATGCAAGGCTGGTTCAACATACGCAAGTCTATAAATGTAATTCACCACATAAACAGAACCAAAGACAAAAACCACATGATTATCTCAATAGATGCAGAAAAGGCATTCAACAAATTCAACAGCCCTTTATGCTAAAAATGCTCAATAAACTAGGTATTGATGGTACATATCACAATATAATAAAAGCTATTTACGACAAACCCATAGCCAATATCATACTGAACAGGTAAAAACGGGAAGCATTCTCTTTGAAATCTGGCACAAGACAAGGATGCCCTCTCTCACCACTCCTATTCAATATAGTATTGGAAGTTCTAGCCAGAGCAATCAGGCAAGAAAAAGAAATAAAAGGTATTCAATTAGGAAAAGAGGAAGCCAAATTGTCTCTATTTGCAGATGACATGATTGTATATTTAGAAGACCCCATTGTCTCAGCCCAAAATCTCCTTAAACTGATAAGCAACTTCAGCAAGTCTCAGGATACAAAATCAATGTGCAAAAATCACAAGCATTCCTATACACCAATAACAGATAGAGAGCCAAATCAAAAGTGAACTCCCATTCACAATTTCTACAAAGAGAATAAAATATCTAGGAATACAACTAACAAAGAATGTAAAGGACCTCTTCAAGGAGAACTACAAACCACTGCTCCATGAAATAAGAGAGGACACAATAAGATGAAAAAATATCCCATGCTCATGGTTGGGAAGAATCAACATCATGAAAATGGCCATACTGCTCAAAGCAATTTATAGATTCAATGCTATCCCCATCAAGCTACCAATGACCTTCTTCACGGAACTGGAAAAAACCACTTCAAACTTCATATGGAACCAAAAGAGAGCCCGCATAGCCAAAACAATCCTAAGCAAAAGGAATAAAGCTGGAAGCATCATGCTGCCTGACTTCAAACTATACTACAAGTCCACAGCAATCAAAACAGCATGGCACTGGTACAAAAACAGAGACATAGACCAGTGGAACAGAACAGAGGTCTCAGAAGCAACAGCATATATCTACAATCATCTGATCTTGGACAAACCTGACAAAACCAAGCAATGGGGAAAGGATTCCCTGTTTAATAACTGGTGTTGGGAAAACTGGCTAGCCATGTGCAGAAAGCAGAAACTGGACCCCTTCCTGACACCTTACACTAAAATTAACTCCATATGGATTAAAGATCTAGACATAAGACCTAACACCATAAAAAGACCTAACACTTTAGAAGAAAAACCTAGGCAAAACCATTCAGGACATGGGCATAGGCAAGGAGTTCACAGCTAAAACACTAAAAGCAATGGCAAAAAAAAAAAGCCAAAATAGACAAATGGGATCTAATTAAACTCCAGAGCTGCTGTACAGCAAAGGAAACAATCATTAGAGCGAACTGGCAACCAACAGAATGGGAAAAAATTTTTGCAATATACCCATCTGACAAAGGGCTACTATCCAGAATCTATGAAGAACTAAAACAGATTTACAAGAAAAACACAAACAAACCCATTCAAAAGTGGGCAAAGGATATGAACAGACACTTTTTATAAAAGAAGACATCGATCAGACCAACAAACATATGAAAAAGTGCTCATCGTCATTGACCAATGACCAATTAGAGAAATGCAAATCAAAACCACACTGAGATACCATCTCACACCAGTTAGAATGGCGATCATTAAAAAATCTGGAGGCAACAGATGCTGGAGAGGATGTGGAGAAATAGGAACACTTTTACACTGTTGGTGGGAGTGTAAATTAGTTCAACCATTGTGGGAGACAGTGTGGAGATTCCTCAAGGACCTAGAAATAGAAATACCATTTGATCCAGCAATCCCATTACTGGGTATAAACCCAAAGAATTATAAATCATTCTATTATAAAGACACATGCATACATATGTTCATTGAGGCTCTGTTTACAATAGCAAAGACCTGGAAGCAACCAACACTCATCGATTGACTGGATAAAGAAAATGTGGCACATATACACCATGGAATACTGCGAAGCGATAAAAAACAATGAGTTTGTGTCCTTCATAGGGACATGGATGAATCTGGAAACCATCATTCTCAGCAAACTGACAGAAGAACAGAAAACCAAACACCGTATGTTATCACTCATAGGCAGATGTTGAACAATTAGAATAGGTGGACACAAGGAGGGGAGCATCACACACTGCGGTCAGTGGGGGGGGGGTGGACAACGGGGGGGGGGAGGGTAGGGAGGGATAATGAGGAGAGAAACCAGATATAGATGATGGGGTGGATGAAGGCAGCAAACCACCTTGCCATGTATGTACCTATGCAACAGTCCTGCATAATCTGCACATGTACTCCAGAATTTAAGTATAATTAAAAAAAAAAAAGTTCACCATCAGATGCTTAAACAGAAAAAGCTGAAGGGAGGTTAAAATACAGTTTGAGTTTATGTTTGAATTTGTTATTTGGGAGAAGTTACATGTAAGTTGTTAAACATCTCTAAAACCTTAGCATGAATTTGCTTTAACAAATCACATCTCATAGGTCACTAGTTGAGAGCAGGTTCTTAAGAGAAAAGGGCAGAACAAGGTGCATTTAGGATGGTGGGGGCATGGGAATGGCTGAGGGGATTGGGAGACAGGGTTTAGGAATGACTGACCCAAGGGAGGAAGCATCCTAAGGAAACCAAGAGATGGGGCCCCACCAGATGAGGGAAGTGGTGCTTCCTGAGGAGATGGGAAGTTGTCCATCACCTCCATTTTATCTCTACCTCTGGGTAATGTTGGCTTTGCAGCTTCAAAATACTCAGAAGAGCACCATGCATTCATGCCTGCCCACTCCAGAGGCGGAGAGTTGGCCACTCTGTTCTGTCCTCCAGTAGCAGCATCCCACCCCCACTGCACTGCTGACCTCATGAATGTTCAAGATGCTTAGTGCACGCATGCACACACACACACACACCCCAAAAACCATGAGAACGTAACAGAAATACAAATGATTCCAATTTAAATCTTAATATGGAATAGAAGCTCCCTAGAACACCAAGTGACAAATATGCTAACAGATGGTGATTGACTGATTTCAGAATCAAAGTATTAATAATTCTTCTTTACTAAAATTTATGCATGCACCCCTCCTGGTACTCCCTTCTGGCTATAATTTGGAAAAGCTTCTCCTTTTATCTTCTTCTACAAAGTGCTGCCATATGGAAAGAACAGAAAAGCCTGGAAAAAACCCAATTAACTGGAGCTCAAGTAATTAGAGCTCTCACTAAAATAGATACTATTTTCTGTAGGTTCCTCCCAACCACCCCCACCCCAAAATGACAAAAGAACCACTGATATATGGTTTTAGGCATTAAATAAACATTTCCAGGGTAAGTTAAAAAATGGTTGATGTGATCAGTAGATAACTATGTAACATTATTCCTGTGCCCTGGGCTGGGAGACATGAATCCTCATCAACAGCACTCTTCTCCAGGGAAGATTCTGGGTTTTTCTGGTGGACAATTGAAGCAGGAGGAGCAGATTAGTCACTTGTACTCTTATACACAATCCAGAGACAGGGAAAGTTTTATAATTACTGTTATTTTAAAAGGGAATTTAATTCTATTTATCATTCTTAGCTTATTGAGGCAGAAAAGGGGCTCACTGAGTCTAAATGATTTTATAATGCATCCTCTAGCTAACCCTCAGGCAACCCTGAGACTATTCTCTGAGAGCTTCAGCTATCTGTGATTTTATTGTACACATAAAAAATATTAAACATGGTTGCAGCACATGCAAAATTTATTAATTTCCAGGACATGGAAAGTCTCAAGAAACTAAACAGCAGGAGGCAGAAAGAAAATTGGTGGTGTTGAATTTCGATGTGTCCCAATTTTATAACTTATTTATTTTCATCTTTCAAATCGGCAAATTGTCACGTTCTTTAGATGGCTCATGCATGAAATCAAATCTCTTTGCTTCAGTTCAGTTTGTATTTTCCTCAATTTAATTATCTCAGTCACATGCAACCCTACTTTCAGATCGGCCCCGCAGGAATATTTAATTAACAAGGCCATTGAAGAGAAAGGTCCTGGCTGTGCTGCAGCATTTTTGTTAGATTGTAAGTTCCCCAGAGGACACACATCAGGTTTGATCTCAGAATTTGGGTTGCTTTCTAACTCTATTTTGACAAATTCTACCTTATTAGTTATACCTATTGTGCTTGAAGAAAGCAGAAAGAAATCCCATAGCTATTGACAGAAATTTTAAAAGCTTAATTTTTTGAAATATGTATTCAGGTTTTCATTTTCTCCCAATATTTTCCCCTATACTTTCCCCCTATATTTTTCCTGATCTTTTCTCCCCGATTCACTAAGATTTACTGGCCCTACTGGAAGCCCACTGCAAGAATCTTTTTTTTTTTTTTTTTTTTTTTAAATCTCTACTCGCTGCAACTTCTGCCTCTCAGGTTCAAGTGATCCTCCCACTGCAGCCTCCTGAGTAGCTGGGACTACAAGGACATGCCACCACACCCAGCTACTTTTTTGTATTTCTTAGTAGATATGGGGTTGTGCTTTATAGCTCAGGCTGGTCTTGAACTCCTGGCCTCACGGGATCTGCCCATCTCAGTCCCCTAAAGTGCTGGGATTACAGGCATGAGCCATGGTGCCCAGCCCAAGAATCTGTGTAGCAGGAAAATCACAAGCACCAGAAGCATTTCCTCTTCTTTCACAAACGTTTAAGCCCAATAATAAGATGATGCTGTGCTTCCAGAGAGGTGGAAAATAAAACGTTCTCAAGAGTAAGAGGGGAGACAGACAGGAGAGATTCTTGGGAATTGGGAAGGGATGGAGGGTAGGGGGTGCTACACTTTTCTCTCTGCACTATCTGTGTGACAGAGTTGCAGTGGAACTGGCTTCCAATAACTGGTTCAGGGGAGTGGGGTGACCGCAGGTTGTGAAGAAGGGAAAAAGGGAGGAAAATCTCCATGCAGGTCACCTGGCCCTGGCCCAGTGGGGGGCCTTGACTCCTATTCCCAAGCCCACTCCCAGTCAGTGGAGAGCCCACCTCTTACTGAAATGTTACTCTCCCTTCCCTGTCTACCTCTGCTAATGTCTGTTCCATGCACTCCAGTCCATGCATTCTGCTCATTCTTAGAACTCCTCCCACATTTTTGTATCGACCCCCCCACGCACAGAGAAGCATTTTGTGATGGATTGTCCTGAAGTCTTCTCTCGTTTGTTCAATCAACAAATACTTATCGAACTCCTGCTGTAAATGCCAGGCTCTGTTCTAGGCACTGGGGAGGATATAGTCCACATACAGACAAGGGCTTTGTTCTCACAGTGCTCACATTCTTGGGAGTGGAGGGGCATATAGTTCCTGCTCTATAGTATGTGCCAGGCTCTTATCCCTAATCTAACCATGGATCACAGGAGGGGAAGAGTCACAGAATACTTAGGCAGGTGGAGCTCTCTATACACCCCTTGAGGAGAAATGCTACTTCACAAACTCCCCATATTATACCAGAATAGCCAGGCACACTAGGTAAGTAAAAGATGGTTCACAGATGTCAGGCAGGATCCTATAAAGCCCCAGTTGCAGGCCTAGTGAGATCTTAGATTCTTCCATCTTAAAATTTACATTTTATGGGGAGACGGATCCAAAATGGCCGATTAGGAGCAGCTCAGGATTGCAGCTCCCAGTGAAAGCGCAGACGGTGAGTGGATGCCACATTTACAGACGTATTTTTATTGCCCACAGACCAGGAGATTCCCAGGTGGAGGAGCCCCATGGGTCACCAGCGTGGCTGTTTTGACCAGTGTGGCTATTTTGGCTGGCGCTCTGGCGCAGCGGGTCTCTCCACAAAATACATGGGTCAGGGCACTGTTTTAGCTGATGACTGGAGCTCCTGGGAGACAGAGTCGACCATTCAACTGATTAAAAAGGGGTGTGAAACAGAGAGCCAGGCCAGGAGATTCCTGGACAAAAAAGCACCATGAATCTCAGCGCAGCTGTTTCAGCTGGCATAGTGGGTCGCTGCATGGGAAATCACACAGATCCCAGTGACTTTTCAACAGGTGACTGGAACACCTGGGAGACAGAGTCGCTCATTCAACTGAAAACAAAAAAAGGGGGGGGGTCTGAGGCAGGGAGCCAGGTGATCAGGGTCAGCTGGTCCCACCCCCACAAAAAAAACAGCAATCTGAAATGCTCTGGATTGAGAGTTTCACAGCAAGCACAGCTGAACCCAGACTGTCCAGCTCTGTGGGGGAGGGGTGTCCGCCATTACCAAGGCAGTCCACCACTATGGATGTAGTCTACCATTGCTGAGGCAGCCTGCCATTGCCGAGGCAGCCCACCATTACAGAGAGAGTCTGCCATTACTGAGGTGCGCTGCCGTTGCCGAGGCAGTTCTAACTATACCCATGTAAACAGGACTGCAGGGAAGTTCACACGGCAGCTGGGTGGAGCCCACGGCAGCTCAGCAAAGCCTCTGCAGACAGACAGTGACTAGGCTGACTCCTCACTGGGCAGGGAAGCCCTGAAAAAAGGCAGCAAAATGACAGAAACTTATAAATGGCACCCTAACTCCCCAGGACAGAGCATCTGGGTAAAAAAAGGGGGTTAATGAGTTCTACTGCAGCAGACTTAAACGTACCTGCCCAGCAGCTCTGAATGAACAATGGAACTCACAGTTCAGCACTTGAGCTCCTATAAAGGACAGACTGTCTCCTCAAGCAGCTCCCTGACCCCTATATATCCAACGAGTCACTTCATAAAGGAGGGCTCTGACTGACATCGGGCGGGTATCCTTCTGGGACAAAGACAGCAGAAGAAACTGGCAGCAACCCTTACTGTTCTGCAGCTGCTGCAGGTGATCCCCAGGCAAGCAGGGCCTGGAGTGGATCTCCAGCAGTCCTACAGTAGAGAGGCCTGAATGTTAAAAGGAAAACTAAGAAACAGAAAGAGAGAGAGATCCAAGATGGCCGATTAGCAGCAGCTCAGGATTGTAGCTCCCACTGAAAGCGCAGAGTGAGTGGAAGCCACATTTTCAGACAAATTTTTATTGCCCACGGACCAAGAGATTCTTGGCGGAGGAGCCCCACGGGTCGCCAGCGCTACTCTTTTGGAGGGCGCAGCCGTTTTGCAGGCACCCCGGTGTGGTGGTTCTCAGTCCAGAGTATACGGGACTGAGTGCCCTTTGGTTGGGATTTGGAGCTCCGGGAAAGCAGAGTCTCCCATTCAGCTGATTGAAAAGCGGACTGAAGTGGGGAACCAGACCGGGAGATTCCCGAGCATGAAAAGTGCCATGAATCTTAACGCTGCTGTTTCAGCCGGCGTAGTGGGTCGCCACAGGGGAAGACTGGTACCCTCCTCCACAAAAAAAAATAAAAATAAAAATAAAAACAGCAGTTGGAACTGCTGAGGATTGAGAGTTTCACAGCAAGTACAGCTGAACCCGGGAAGGTCCAGCTCTGTGGGGGAGGGGCGTCCGCCAAAGGAAAACTAAGAAACAGAAAAAACTTTATCACCAACAAGCTGGACGTCCACTCAGAGACCTAATCAGAAAGTCAGCAATTACATAGACGACAGATGGATAAGTCCACAAAGATGGGAAGAAACCAGCGCAAAAAGGCTGAAAACACCCGAAATCAGAATGCCTTTCCTCCTACAGAGGATTGCAGTGCCTCATCACCAACTGAACAAGGCCTGATAGAGAATGAATGTGAGGAATCAATAGAATCAGGCTTCAGAAGGTGGATAATGAGAAACTTCTGTGAGCTAAAAGAACATGTTCTAGCCCAATGCAAGGAAACTAAGAACCTTGAAAAAAACGTCTCATGAAATGTTCATGAGAATGGACAATTTAAGGAGGAATATAAGTGAATTAATGGAGCTGAAAAACAATACGAGAACTTCGCGAAGTATGCACAAGTTTTAACAGTCGAATTGATCAAGCAGAAGAAAGGATTTCAGAGGTCAAAGACCAACTTAATGAAATAAAATGAGAAGACAAGATTAGAGAAAAAAGGGTAAAAAGGAATGAGCAAAGTCTCCAAGAAATATGGGACTATGTGAAAAGACCTAATCTATGTTTGATAGGTGTACCTGAATGTGACGAAGAGAATGAATCTAAGCTGGAAAATATTTTTGAGGATATTATCCAGGAAAACTTTCCTAACCTAGCAAGGCAAGACAATACCCAACTCCAGGTAATACAGAGAATACCATAAAGATATTCGTCAAAAAGAGCAACCCCAAGGCACATAATCATTAGATTCATCAGGGTTGAAACGAAGGAGAATATACTATGGGCGGCCAGAGAGAAAGGTCAGGTTACCCACAAGGGGAAGCCTATCAGACTCACAGCTGATCTCTCAGCAGAAACCCTACAAGCCAGAAGAGAGTGGGGGCCAATATTCAACATCCTTAAAGAAAAGAACTTTCAACCCAGAATTTCATATCCAGCCAAACTAAGTTTCATAAGTTAAGGAAAAATAAAATTTTTTACGAACAAGCAAGTACTCAGAGATTTCATTACCACCAGGCCTGCTTTACAAGAGCTTCTGAAAGGCACTATATACAGAAAGGAACAACCAGTATCAGCCACTTCAAAAACCCCATCGGTAAGCTGCATCCAGATCCATCTTACATGCAAGGATATACAGAGACTCAAAACAAAGGGATGGAGGAAGATTTACCAACCAAATGGAGAGCAAAAAAAAAAAAAAAAAAAAAAAAAAAAAAAAAAAAAAAAAAAAAAAAAAAAAAAAAAAAAAAAAAAAAAAAAAAGCAGGAGTTGCAATTCTCATCTCTGATAAAATAGACTTTAAAGTAACAGAAACCAAAAGAGATAAGAAGGACATTGTATAATGGTAGAGGGATCAACGTAACGGGAAGAGCTAACA
>PVKV010022344.1:14758-35674 GCA_004027835.1 Alouatta palliata
AATATTGGACAGATTAATGAGACAGAAGGTTAACAAGGATACCCGGGACTTGAACTTAGACCTCGAACAAGTAAACTTAATAAACATTTACAGAACTCTCTACTCCAAATCCACAAAACATACATTTTTTTTTCAGTAACACATCACATTTATTCTAAAAGTGACCACATGGTTGGGAGTAAATCACTCCCCAGCAATTACATAGCATTTCATAGGTTTAAATGAAATACTGGTTGGCTGTTTGTTTGTTATTTTCCTCCATTATTCCTTCCTGTCTCCATTGTATAACACAATTATTAGTATAAAAGAGCTTTTAATATCCATCTGTAGACTGCATTCTAGCATGGGCAATAGAGCAAGATTCCCATTCTCTCTCCCTTTTTTTCTTTTTCTTTTTCTCTTCATTTCATTCTTTTTTTCTTCCTTCTTTCTATTTTTCTCTTTTTTCTTTTCTTAAAAAAAAAAAAAGAAACAGAAAGAAATAACTTCATCATCAACAAACTGGACATCCACTCAGAGACCCAATCTGAAAGTCAACAACTACAAAGATGACAGGTGGATAAATCCACAAAGATGGGAAGAAACCAGCGCAAAAAGGAGGAAAACACCTGAAACCAGAACACCTCTCCTCCAAGGGATGACAACTCCTCACCAGCAAGGGAACAAGGCTGGATGGAGAATTAGTGTGATGAATTGACAGAATCAGGCTTCAGAAGGTGGGTAATAAGAAACTTTGCTGAGCTAAAAGAACATGTTCTAACCCAATGCAAAGAAACTAAGAACCTTGAAAAAAGATTTGATGAAATGCTAATGAGAATAGATAACTTAGAGAGGAGTATAAGTGAATTGATGGAGCTGAAAAACAAAACACGAGAACTTCACGAAGCATACACATGTTTCAACAGCCAAATTGACCAAGCAAAAGAAAGGATATCAGAGTTTGAAGATCAACTCAATGAAATAAAACAAGAAGGCAAGATTAGAAAAAAAAGCATAAAAAGGAATGAACAAAGTCTCCAAGAAATATGGGACTATGTGAAAAGACCTAATCTGCGTTTGATAGGTGTACCTGAATGTGATGGAGAGAATGAATCCAAGCTGGAAAATACTCTTCAGGATATTATCCAGGAGAACTTCCCCAACTTAGCAAGGCAGGCCAATATTCAAGTCCAGGAAATACAGAGAACACCACAAAGATATTCCTCAAGAAGAACCACCACAAGACACATAATTGTCAGATTCACCAGGATTGAAATGAAGGAGAAAATGCTAAGGACAGCCAGAGAGAAATGTTGGGTTACCCACAAAGGGAAGCCCATAAGACTCACAGCAGATCTCTCAGCAGAAATCCTGCAAGCCAGAAGAGAGTGGGGGCCAATATTCAACATCCTTAAAGAAAAGAACTTTCAACCCAGAATTTCATATCCAGCCAAACTAAGCTTCATAAGTGAATGAGTAATAAAATCCTTTATGAACAAGCAAGTACTCAGAGATTTCATCACCACCAGGCCTGCTTTACCAGAGCTCCTGAAAGAAGCACTAAATATAGAAAGGAACAACCAGTACCAGCCACTCCAAAAACATACCAAATGGTAAAGAGCATGGACACAATGAAGAAACTGCATCAACTAACTGACAAAACAGCCAGCTAGCATCAAAATGGCAGGATCAAATTCACACATAACAATATTAACCCTAAATGTAAATGGGCTAAACACCCAATCAAAAGACACAGACTGGCAAATTGGATAAAAAGCCAAAACCCCTCAGTGTGCTGTATTCAGGTACCCATCTCACATGCAAGAATACACAAAGGCTCCATATAAAGAGATGGAGGAACATTTACCAAGCAAATGGAGAGCAAAAAAAAAGCATGAGTTGCAAGTCTCATCTCTGATAAAATAGACTTTAAACCAACAAAGATCAAAAGAGATGAAGAAGGACATTACATAATGGTAAAAGGATCAATGCAACAAGAAGAGCTAATGATCCTAAATATATACACACCCAATACAGGAGCACCCAGTTACATAAGCCAAGTTCTCAATGACTTACAAAGAGACTTAGACTCCCACACAATAGTAGTGGGAGACTTTAACACCCCATTGTCAATATTAGACAGATCAACGAGACAGAAAATTAACAAGGAGACCCAGGACTTGAACTCAGACCTGACCAAGCAAACCTAATAGACATTTACAGAACTCTCCACCCCAAATCCACAGAATATACATTTTTCTCAGCATCACATCACACCTACTCTAAAATTGACCACATAATTGGAAATATATCACTCCTCAGCAAATGCAAAAGAACAGAAATCATAACAAACAGTCTCTCAGACCACAGTGCAATCAAGTTAGAACTCAGAATTCAGAAACTAACTCAGAACGGCACAAATTCATGGAAACTGAACAAGTGGCTCTTGAATGTTGACTGGATAAACAATGAAATGAAGGCAGAAATAAAGATGTTCTTCGAAACCAACAAGAACAAAGACACAACGTACCAGAATCTCTGGGACACATTTAAAGCAGTGTCTAGAGGAAAATATATAGCAATAAATGCCCACTTGAGAAGCAAGGAAAGATCTAAAATCGACACCCTATCATCAAAATTGAAAGAGCTAGAAGAGCAAGATCAAGAAAACTCAAAACCTAGCAGAAGACAAGAAATAACTAAGATCAGAGCAGAACTGAAGGAGATAGAGACACACAAAACCCTTCAAAAAATCAATAAATCCAGGAGCTGGTTTTTCAAAAAGATCAACAAAATAGACTACTAGCCATATTAATAAAAAAAGAAGAGAGAATAATCAAATAGATGCAATAAAGAACGACAAGGGGATATCACTACAGATTCCACATAAATACAAACCATCATCAGAGATTATTACAAACAACTCTATGCACATATACTAGTAAACCTGGAAGAAATGGATAAATTCCTGGACACTTGCATCCTCCCAAGCCTAAACCAGGAAGAAGTTGAAACCCTGAATAGACCAATAACAAGGGCCGAAGTTGAGGCAGCAATTAATAGCCTACCAACCATAAAAAGCCCAGGTCCAGATGGGTTCACAGCCGAATTCTACCAGACATACAAAGAGGAGCTGGTACCATTCCTTCTGAAACTATTCCAAACAATCCAAAAAGAGGAAATCCTTCCCAAATCATTTTATGAGACCAACATCATCCTGATACCAAAACCTGGCAGAGACTCAGCAAGAAAAGAAAACTTCAGGCCAATATCCATGATGAACATAGATGCAAAATCTTCAATAAAATACTGGCAAACTGATTGCAACAGCACATCAAAAAGCTTTTCCACCAGGATCGAGTAGCCTTCATCCCGGGAATACAAGGCTGGTTCAACATACACAAGTCTATAAACGTAATTCACCACATAAACAGAATCAAAGACAAAAACCACATGATTATCTCAATTGATGCAGAGAAGACCTTTGACAAAATTCAACAGCCCTTTATGCTAAAAACCCTCAATAAACTAGGTATTGATGGAACATATCTCAAAATAATAAAAGCTATTTACTACAAACCCACAGCCAATATCATACTGAATGGGCAAAAACTGGAAGCATTCCCTTTGAAATCTGGCACTAGACAAGGATGCCCTCTCTCACCAATCCTATTCAATATAGTATTGGAAGTTCTAGCCAGAGCAATTAGGCAAGAAAAGAAATAAAGTGTATTCAAACAGGAAAGGAGGAAGTCAAATTGTCTCTGTTTGCAGACGACATGATTGTATATCTAGAAGACCCGATCGTCTAAGCCCAAAATCTCCTTCAACTGATAAGCAACTTCAGCAAAGTCTCAGGATACAAAATCAACGTGCAAAAATCACAAGCATTCCTACACACCAATAATAGACTTAAAGAGAGCCAAATCAAGAATGAAGTGCCATTCACAATTGCTACAAAGAGAATAAAATACCTTGGAATACAACTAACAAGGAACATATAGGACCTCTTCAAGGAGAACTACAAACCACTGCCCAATGAAATGAGAGAGGACACAAACAGATGGAGATGCGTTCCATGCTCATGGTTGGGAAGAATCAATATTGTGGAAATGGCCATACTGCCCAAAGTAATTTACAGATTCAACGCTATCCCCGTCAAGCTACCAATGACCTTCTTCATAGAACTGGAAAAAACCACCTTAAACTTTATATGGATCCAAAAGAGAGCCCACATAACCAAGTCAATTCTAAGCAAAAAGAACAAAGCGGGAGGCATCACACTTCTGGACTTCAAACTATACTACAAGGCTACAGTAATTAAAACAGCATGGTACTGGTACCAAAACAGAGATATAGACCAATGGAACAGAACAGAGGCCTCAGAGGCAACACCACACATCTATAACCATCCGACCTTTGACAACCTGACAAAACCAAGCAATGGGGAAAGGATTCCCTGTTTAATAAATGGTATTGGGAAAACTGGCTAGCCATGTGCAGAAAGCAGAAACTGGACCCCTTCCTGACACCTTAAACTAAAATTAACTCCAGATGGATTAAAGACTTAAACATAAGACCTAACACCATAAAAACCCTAGAAGAAAATCTAGGTAAAACCATTCAGGACATAGGCGTAGGCAAGGACTTCATGACCAAAACAGCAAAAGCAATGGCAACAAAAGCCAAAATAGACAAATGGGATCTAATTAAACTCCACAGCTTCTGCACAGCAAAAGAAACAGTCATTAGAGTGAATTGGCAACCAACAGAATGGGAAAAATTTTTGCAATCTACCCATCTGAGAAAAGGCTGATATCCAGAATCTACAAAGAGCTAAAACAGAGTTACAAGAAAAAAAACAAACAAACCCTTCCAAAAGTTGGCAAAGGAGATGAACAGACACTTTACAAAAGAAGACATATACGAGGCCAACAAACACATGAAAAATTGCTCATCATCACTGATTATTAGACAAATGCAAAGCAAAATTACATTGAGATACCACCTTACGCCTGTTAGAATGGCAATCATTAAGAAATCTGGAGACAACAGATGCTGGAGAGGATATGGAGAAATAGGAACACTTTTACAATGTTGGTGGGAGTGTAAATTAATTCAACCATTGTGGAAGACAGTGTGGCAATTCCTCAAGGACCTAGAAATAGAAATTCCATTTGACCCAGCAATCCCATTACTGGGAATATATCCAAAGGATTATAAATTGTTCTACTATAAGGACACATGCACACGAATGTTCACTGCAACACTGTTTACAATAGCAAAGACCTGGAACCAACCCAAATGCCCATCGCTGATAGACTGTACAGAGAAAATATGGCACATATACGCCATGGAATCCTATGCAGCCATAAAAAGCAATGAGTTAGTGTCCTTTGTAGGGACATGGATGAACCTGGAAACCATCATTCTCAGCAAACTGACACAAGAACAGAAAATCAAACACCACATGTTCTCACTCATAGGTGGGTGTTGAACAATGAGAACACATGGACACAGGGAGGGAAGCATCACACACTGGGGTCTGTCGGGGAGAAATAGGGGAGGGACAGCGGGAGGTGGGGAGTTGGGGAGACATAGCATGGGGAGAAATGCCAGATATAGGTGATGGGGAGGAAGGCAGCAAATCATACTGAAATGTGTGTACCTATGCAACAATCTTGCATGTTCTTCGCATGTACCCCAAAACCTAAAATGCAATTAAAAAAAGAAAATGAAAAAAAATTTACATTTTATTATTATCATTGCTAAAGACACATGAATGCAAATATTAAGTTTTGGTGTATTTCCTTTGACCTTAGAAGAGTTGAAGTTTGAATCCCTGCATGATTTGTACAAGGGCTGTTGGCGACTTCTGAGGTGCTCATGTAGCAGGTGACCCTCCATGCATAAGGAGTGTCTTTGCTGCTACAGCTTAAGAGTCCCCAGCTGGTTAAAGAAACAAGCATACCCAGGAGTTGGGAGTTGGGAGTTGGCAGGTCCACTGTGGCTAAATATATTCCTAGGCTTAAGTGAGATGTTGCTTTGAAAATCTGTCTCCTTTGCCAACAAAAGGATAACATGGAAGTAAGGCATCATAAGAGTGGATGGTCTTCTTCCAAATTATTGGTATTTAAAAAAAAAAAATTTCCCCACAGTCTTGAAAGTCAAATATGTCCCTGGAGAGAAGAGTCTTGGGTCTACATGGACTAGCAAAGCTAGAACAATGGATTGATTGTTTCTGAGAAAAGCTATGATCTTATATTTAGTATTAGAATCACTTGGTTCAGACCATTACTTATAAACCATTCTTCCTGGTGATGGTAATCATTTTGTGAGGCAAAGATCTCAACCATAGAATTAAAAAGCGTCTTCTTTGTTTTTCTTACAATGATGTGTCAATAGTAAAGAGAAAAGTCTGAAAGAAGCAGGACAGTGGGGAAGAGACATTTACAGACATTGACATGGTAAAGAAGTAATTATGGATCTCAGATAGACTCTAGAGGGACACCAGATGTTGCTAAGATTGAGAGAAAGCCTGACTGGGCATGTACGCAAAATAGAATCTATCCTTGCCAATGCCACCTGTGGCAAGCGAGGCTTCAAAGAGGAAAATTAGGGCTTGCACAACTTCACTTGCAAATTGGCATGCAGCATTTTGTTTAAAAAAGCAGGGGAGAGCAGGCACTGTAGAATAAAAATACTCTTTTTCTTTGTGCCTGCATTTTATATTACAGAAATATTCCTACTAGTGATACAAAGCTAGGATTAATTTTCCATCCAAAAAGAATCGATTGCCTGAGGCTGTGTGCACAAAAATGTGATTTTTTTCCCTCTTCCTGGAAAGCTCACCCAGGATAAACTGCATCCTCCAGTCAGTTACACAGTAGATGAAAGGACTCTGCTATGCTGGAAGAATGACAAGGATGATTATTCTATGCTAATTTCATTCTATCTTTTTGAAGTAAGTGATATTTTCTGGCCACATTGGGGGTCTGTGAGCTTCCTTCGGTTACATGTAGCATACACCACATTAGAGAATTTATGGAATCCCCATTTTTCTAGAGTGTTATCCCTTCAGGTGTTTCACATTTTCCTCTATGAAGTGATCTTTGATCAGAAGGGGTTCCCTTTCCAGAGTTTGTTTTCTCAAGTTACCTATATACTTGAGATTTTGGAGGGACAAAAATGGAGTTACAGTGTTCTGGGTGGCCCTTTAGGATAGGACTGAAGCAGTAGATAAATGCAGTAGAGCCCAGGAATTGCCAGACATCCTGGAATGTGCCATTTTTGTTCTGGCATAAAATAATGCCAGATTTTCTCTGGAGATCTTATTGCTCTTCTGTCTTTGCTGGGTGGCAGGATAATTTCATCGTCTTTGTAGATTTCCCACAGATGCTGCTCTTATTTCAGCCAAAAGCAATCACTGATGTTTACTATTCTAATAATTGAGAACTAAGTTTTGAAAATTAAATTAGGCTAGGCATGTGGTTCATGGCTGTAATCTCAGTGCTTTGGGAGGCTGAGGCAGGAGGACTGCTTGAGACCAGGAGTTTGAGACCAGCCTGGGCAATATGACAAGACCCCCAACCCCCACCCTCATCTTTACAAAAATTTTTTTTAAATAGCTAGGCATGGTAGTGGAAGGATCACTTGAGCCCAATAGGTCGGGGCTACAGTGAGCTATGATCATGCCACTGCGCTTCAGCCTGGATGACAGAATGAGATCCTGTCTCAAAAAAAGAAAAAAAATTGAACTAGATAATAATAAAAACAGAAGAACAGATGACATTAACTAAAAGCAATGTGAGTCACAGAGTACAGACATAAATTAAGTTTTGTGAATAGTATTTGGAAACCTGAAATACAAAACACACTTCATTTGCTCAGGGAAAAAGAAGAATAAGGAGAGAAAATTTTACATTGCTCTAGTTATGTGTTACTATGAAACTTTTGATTTCAATCATCTTGAGGTTGTCAACATCCCACAAATGAGGTGGATTCCAGGAAAATCTGATTAGGGGCAGACTTTGCTGTCTCCAAAACACATTACAAACCATTTACCTCTATATGCTTCCTAGTGCATGTTCAGAGCAGCACAGGATTTCAGTAATACAAGAACCAGCTTGGCAAAGAATCAAATACTTAGGTGCTACAGAGCGTTCTAGGGACCTGTTTGTTTATATGAGGTTTGCCTTTACCTGGCACTGCTTTCTAACAAGTCTTCCCTTTTGTGTGCCACGTTAGATTTCTCCCTGCCAATTAATACTGAGTCTCACCATAGTCCATACTAAATTAAGAAGAAAAAATTTAGTTAATCTGTCCTCTAAATCTAAGAAATAATGTGATTTTTTCCCTTAGTTTCCAATCTTTAAGTATCTGGTTAAAGGTAAATTATACACATTTATTTAAAACTTCAAATGATTCTTCTCTCATTTATGCAGTCCTTTTTAATGAAGTCTTGCATTTATATAGATATCACAAAACAAGCCCAGGGCAGGCTATGTGAACTTGATTCTGCTGTTCATTATATACTGAAGAAAGGGCTAAAAAGCATGTCATTCCTAAATGAATGAATGAATGATGAACCACGCCTAAGCCAGTTGGCTAGGCCTTGACTTAGAGAAACTGCAGGACAAGAAGTTTTTGAGATCACCTGTCTTCTACACCGCCTGGTACCATTTCTTGACTTTAATCTTAAAAGCCCTTTCACTTTGTCTGCATGATCACGTTGCCAGACTGGACTGCAAGTGGGTCTGCCAGGATATGTTGTGCTTGACAAACTGGCCTCCCATTTCCATCATTTCACAGTAAATATTCAGCAATGCACGAGGGTTGCTTTTTATCAGTTCCTTGCACCTGGTGAGAAGGTAGTGTTCAGACCTTCTGAAGTAGATAGAAAAGTGTGTTAGGAGTTGGGGGTCAGCAGGCTCTTGCAGAACCTTCTATAAGAATGGCAAGGGAACCTTCTCATGCCTGGTAGAATCCTCACTCAGCACTGGTGATCACCCTGTGGGAATTTGGGAATCTGTGCCCTTGTTTGGGAGCAGGCTACATCACCTCCTGCAATGTGTAATGATACATTTTTGTATATTTTGCCATTAGAAATACTTTACGAGATCATGTCCTTTGCAGGGACATGGATGGAGCTGGAGACCATTATCTTTAGCAAACTAATGCAGAAAGAGAAACCCAGTTACCACATGCTGTCACTTATAAGTGGGAGCTAAATGGTAGGTGACCCCATAAGCCATCGAGGTAACACATGGACACATAGATGGGAACAACACACACTGGAGCCTATTGGGGGGGTGAAGGGTGGGAGGAGGATAAGGAAAAGTAACTAATGAGTGCTAGGTTTAGTACCTGGGTGATAAAATAATCTGCATAACAAATCCCCATGACACACATTTACCTATGTAACAAACCTACACGTGAACCCCTGAACTTATAAAAGTTAAAAAAAAAATACTGTACATGCTAACTAGACCTGCTGAAATTATTCTGTTAATCAATCTTTCATCCTGTTGTGACAACTATATGTCTGCTGTCTAAGACAGCATAGGTTTGAATGTCATAGACTTGAGGCTTCTATAGTCTTCAGTCTCATACACACATTCAGGATGTATAAGAATTAGGAGATGATGGCTTCAAAATTCTCTGGCATAATCAGAAAGACCATGCAAATCAGAGTGACTCTTTCTATCCTAACCCCCAAGGAAAAATCCCAGAGCATTACAGTCTAATCTTAGTTTGTATATTAGACTGTGCTTCCATATTTTGTGATTTGGCTCTAAATTCTAAAGTATAATTGAATTGAGTTATAATGTGTATTCTATGTTAGTAACTACAAGAAGTCTGCTTTGTTATAAAGGCTGACAAATGCAAGAGCGTAATGTATCACAGTATGATGCCTGAAATAGCTGCGTGGTTAAGACAATATTAATGAACAGAAATGAATGATTCTAGGCCTGGGAGAAATTGCTGCATTATGATTATTTTCTAGAAGCATAGAACAAGGTAGGTGACCCCATAAGTCATCAAGCACTTGGGAAATAGCGTGTTATCTTTCAGGATAACCTATATCTGCCTGAATTCTTCTGGCCCACCGCAACTTAAAAATTTATTAAAAATAAATATATTTCAGCATTCCTCCGCATTCCAAATAAATCTATGGTAGACTGACTGACTCATGCCAAGGGAATAGGAGCAGAATTATTATCAGACACCCAGAACAAGATAAGCTATGCTAATTGGCACATTGAAAGTTCTTGATGAAATGAGTGCTGCAACGTAACTGTGCTGTTGGCTTCATCATGAGCTTCGGCTATAAAAATGGAACAAATTGAACTTTTTTTGTTGTTGAGATGGGGGTCTTGCTCTGTCACCCAAGCTGGAGTGCAATGGAGCACTCTCGGTTCACTGCAACCTGTATCTCATGGGCTCAAGCCATCCTCCCTCCTAAGCCTCCTGAGAAGCTGGGACCAAAGGCATGTGCCACCACAGACCGCTAATTTTTGTACTTTTAGTAGAGATGGGATTTCGCAATGTTGGCCAGGCTGGTTGAACTGCCTGCCTTGGCCTCCTGAAGTGCTGGGATTACAGGCATGATCCACTGTGCCTGGCCAAATTGAACTTTTGTGACTTTTTTTTTTTTTTTTTAATTTAAGTTGCCTGGGAGTGCTTCACTACACACTTGGGTACTTTGATGGTTGCCCTCAGTTCCCTTTCAGCAAACTGGATTTTGGTTTGGTATAAGCCTATGACTTTTAAGCTTAGGGGTTCTCTGAAAAGACTTGAGGGTCACTTGGCTTGGGAATAGGGATGAGTAAAGTTTTAGGGGCCAAAATCCCTGCCTGGTTTCAACCACAGTAGCTTTGATCTTTTTCATATATGATGGAATTCCACGTAAGGATATTCCTGGGGGTAGGGGGTTTTGATCTTTATTCTATATTGGCAGTCCATGTAAGGTTTTTCCTGGGGATAGGGGGCAGTTTCCTGCTTAAACTTGTACTCAAAAACAGCTTGTAGAGTGCTAACAAATAAAAAAACAGTCTATTTGGTTAAAGTAAGTCATCATAAAATGAATTCTCAAAATGGGAGTTACAATTCTTTATAAAAATTATTTAAGAATTGCGGGTAGATGTGCAGGTTTGTTATATGGACGTATTGTGTGATGTTGAGGTTTGGGCTTCTGTTGATCAACCATTTCCTCCTTACTTCCCTCCCCCCCCAGTAGTACCTAGTGCTCATCATTACCATCTTCATGTCCATGTGTACCCAATGTTTAGCTTCCACTCATAAGTGAGAACATACAGTATTTGGTTTTCTGTTTCTGTGTTAATTTACTTAGCATATTGGCCTCCAGCTGCATCTACATTGTTGTAAAGGACGTGAATTCATTCTTTTTAAATGGCTGCACAGTATTCCATATTCCATGCTGTGTATGTACCACGTTTTCTTTATCTAATTCACCAATCCAGCACTGATTCATTGTTTTTTCTATTGTGAATAGTGCTGTGATAAATGTGAGTGCATGTGTCCTTTTGGTAGAATGATTTATTTGCCAGTAATGAAATTGCTGGATCAATTGGTAGTTCTGTTTTTAGTTCTTTGAGAAATCTCCAAACTGCTTCCCACAGTGGCTGAACTTATTTACATTCCCAACAGCAGTATATAAGCATTCCCTTTCCTCTGTGTCCTTGCCAGCATCTGTTTTCTTTTTTTTTTTTGACTTTTTAATCATAGCCATTTGGACTGGTATGAGAGGGTATCTTATTGTGGTTTTGATCTGCATCTCTCTGATAGTGGTGATGTTCGGCATTTTTAAAATGTTTGTTGGCTGCTTGTATGTCTTCTTTTGAGAAGTGTCTACTTAGGTCCTTTGTCCACTTTTAAATGTGTGTTTTTTTTCTTGTTGATTTGTTTAAGTTACTTATACATCCTGGATATTAGTTCTCTGTTAGATGCATAGTTTGTAAATATTTTTTTCGAAAATGGGGGTTAATACTTCTTAAGACCCCTGAACGTGCCAAAGTTGTCATGTATAAAACCCAGGGAAACAAAGCTGGGTAGACCTGAGTGAGGAAGGCAGCAGTAATAGTTTGGAAAGTAGTTCACAGGTAAGTGTGACATAATAATAAAGTTCTGCACACAGAACTCTTTTATTTTTTATTTTTTTGTTTTGAGACAGGGTCTTGCTCTGTTGCCTAGGCTGGAGTGCAGTGGAGCGATCATAGTTCACTGTAAGCTAAAACTCCAGGGTTCAAGTGATCCTCCCTCCTTAGCCCTTCTAGTAGCTGAGACTACACGTACACCACCATGCCCCACTATTTATAATTTTTTTTTTTTTTACTAGCGATGAGATCTTGCCATGTTTCTCAGGCTAGTCTTGAACTTTTGGGCTCAAGAAAAACTTCTGCATTGGCTTCCCAAAGTGCTGGAATTATAGGCACAAGCCATTGCGCTGGGTCCATAGAACTAATAAATCTCTTGTAATTTCCTGAGCAGTAAGGGTTCTAGGTGCATCTTTTGTTCCATATTTGGTCTCTGAGCTCAGTTCCTGACACAGATCTCCTAGCCCCTTGGATTTTGCTGGGTGATAAGAGCATCTTTTGTTCTAATGAGGCAACTCCTGGTGGGCTCCTGGATGGGGGCTGCTCATCAGAAAGGGCAGCCCATGATTAGAAGCTTGAAACTTTCAGCCCCACCCCTAACCCCTGGGAAGGAAAGAGGGGTTGGATATTGAGTTAATAACAGATCGTGCCTATGTGATAAAGCCTCCATAAAAATCCCTGAGTTATGGGGTTCAGAGAGCTTCTGGCTTACTCAACATGGCGGAAATGGCTTGCAGCCTCTACACCCCTTCCACGTACCTTATCTACCTTTTCATCTGGCTGTTTGTCTGCATTATTTGTAATACCCTTTACAATAAACCAGTAAATGTGTCTTCCTGAGTTCTGTGAGACATTCTAGCAAATAACTGAAAATGACAATGGGGTAGTGGGAAGCACTGATTTGTGGCCAAGTCAGACAGAAGTCATGGGTAACCCAAGGAACCACCTCTTGTGATTGGTGTCTAGAGTGAGAGGCAGTCTTGTGAGACTAAGCCATTAACCTGTGGGGGTCTGCATTAACTCCACGTAGTTACTGTCATAATTACACTGAATTATAGGACATCCACCTAGAGTCTGAGAATCGGTTGGTCTGGGAAAAAACCCACACAGCTGGTGTCAGGAGTGAAGCATCGAGAGTGACGTGAGTGTAGTAGAAGGGAAAACAATTTGGTTTTCTGCATTATACATGGGGAAACCTTTCCCATCAGGCATTGGAAGTCTCCATGGAAGTCTCTGTTAAATCCCAGATCACATCTATACTGAGAACCGGCAATGAAGATCTTGCTTTAATGTCATCTTTAAAGAGGTCACTGCTTCTGGATGGTGTAGGCTTATGCCAGAAACTAACTTATTTGATCTTTAGAATATAACTCCAGGATTAAGCTTTTGGGGAGTGTTTGGTCTTAATGAAAGAAAAGATTGATCTGTATGCATCGTTCTCACATTAAAAGGAGTAAGTTTAGGATTGAAAAAGACACCTTAAAAATGGATTTCTACAAGGAGTTGTTTTTCAATGGGTATAAAGTTTGTTATGCAAGATGAATAAATTCTAGAGATCTGATGTACAGCATAGTACCTATTTAACAATAGGGTATTGTGCACTTTGAGATATGTTAAGAAGTCAGGCATGGTGGTGCACATATATAGTCCTAGCTACTTGGGAGGTGGGAGGATCTTTTGGGTCCAGGAGTTTGAGGCTGCAATGAGCTATGATCACTCCACTGCTCTCCAGTCTGGGTAACGGTGTGAGACTATGTTTCTAAAAAAGTTTTTTTTAAAAAGGTTAATAAGATACATCTCATGTTAAATATTCTTAGCAAAACCAACCAAAGAAAACCCGTGAAAGGACACAGGAAATTTTTGGAGGTGGTAGCTATGTTTAGTACCTTTGTAGTGCTGATATCATAAGCGTATGGCGTATGTCCAGACTCATCAGGATATATACATTAGAAGTGTGTGGGTTTTGTATATCAATTATAACTCTGTAAAGCTAAAAAAAAAATAGATTACTGTCTATTAATAGAGTATCCCAGAGCAAACTGCTAGGCCATACATTTTTTTAAAAAGTCAAAACTAAAGCAACATCTTTGTTCATTGGATGATAAAAAGATACATTCCTCTACGATCTGTTCCCACAAAGGAGAATGTTTTACAAATAGACTTGACCAGTAAATTTCATTATGGGAACACATCCTAGGAAATATTTGGAGATGAAAAAAGAAAGATTTATGTCCAAGAATCTTTCAACTTTATTTATTATATAGAAAACTAGAAAATTACTTAAATATCCAGCAAAAAGAATTCAGTTAAATCAATTATGGTAGCTTCATTTATTGAAAAGTTATCCAGGCATTAAAAATATTTTTGAAGACAAATAATATGAGGAAATTCTAACATAAATGTTAATGAATATATATTGAATATTCATATAAAGTTAATTTCTTGCAAGTGTTAAGTAAATACATATGGAATTTAATCTCTGTATTTGAAAAAAATATGTAAATATAGGCATAAAAGACAATAAAGAAATTCATCTAAATGTTAGTAGCATTTATCTCTGTGTATTGGAATTAATAATAATTTAAATGTTGTTTCCCCTCTGGATTTTCCTTCATTGCATACATTTTTAATTAAGAGAAAGCAATATTTTTAGAAATCAGAAAAAAGCTAAATATGTAACAAAGGTCTTGTCCTGGCAGTTGACATGTTTTTTTCTGTGAGAAAATATATAGATAAAAGGGACTTGGAGTCATTAAGGGGGAGATGGATAATTTGTCTGAGAATTCCCAGAGCATCTGGAGGAGGAAGAGGCCCAGATCCTATCCCTTCTTCTGGATATTCAGAGTAATTGAACGGGATGAATGGTTCATGCAGCTGTCACCAAGACCCAATGATGGGAGAGAGCGATAAACTATTAATGCAAAATCATCACAAGGATAGAAAGTGGCTGCAGAAAATGCTTGTCAAGGAGGATTGATGTGTCAGTTTCCAGCTCCGATCTGATGCTTTATACCATAAAAAAGTGTCTCAGGGACATATCACTAAAGCAGTCTCTCTGAAAAGGAGAGACAGTTTTTATGATAGAAACATGTATACTTAAACCATTTAATTGAAGCCCTAAACAGACATGCTAATTTTCTTTATACTCCCAAGCTGGTAGAATGGGACCTAACAGTTGTCGGTTGTTCTTTACCCGTATCTGGATAAAATTAGCTAAGAACACACAAATCAGATGAAACATTGAGAGAAAGTGGCATAAAATGAGATGAAATGATGCAAAGGTGAAGAATGATTAAAATTAGGAAAAAAAACCCTCAGTAATTATAAAAATAAAAAAACCAGGTTAAAATATTAAAATTATATAAATAACAATAAAATAATTAGCTTAAAGAAAATCCCAGATAAATATTGCTAATATGTTGGTGTTTCTTCTTGAAGATTCTCCATAAATGGAGTAACGCTATAAAGTGTTGTTTGTAACTTGTTTAACTTAAAATATACCCGATGTGTATTTGTATGCCAACAAATACAGATCTACATCATGGCTTTCAATAGCTGTGTAGGTTTCCATTTTATGGCGCATGACAATTTTTAATATTTTGTTGGTGCTACTCTAACGTGGGAGCTGGGATTATGATGGTGAACAAGGTTCTGTCTTTAAATGGAAACTTTCCTTCACAGACGTGTTTTCTCTTCTCATAAAAATACAACATGGGCCATAGTCATATACAGCGTTAAGACTATGAGAATTCTCATGAATTAAAAGATAACTTTGTGAGGGTCAGCAGGATGCAGGCTGAGGAATATTCTGATTTATTAGACTTGTCTTCCTATGTTAGATAAAACAGTTAAGCCAATGTTAGTTTGGCCTGCTCATCTCTTCCTAGGTCTTAAAATGAAATGTACACCAAAGAGAGATACTGCCCTTTTCCCTTTTGATGCAATAGTCTTGAACCAAAATACCAGTAAAGAAAAAGCTATCTATTCTAGTGGGCAGAAATCTGGAGACATCGTAAATGTTCTGAACCCCGGACTTACTGAGGCTGTTGCAGGAAGCATTACCTCTATCCTGCCTGGCAGAAAAAACACTACGTAACCTTTTTTGCTAGATAATTTTAAGTGAGGAAGGCTGTGCACTTATGTAGATGATCTATATGATCTGAGAGGAGCAAAATACAGCCATTCTGAAGGGAAACATATCTGGACCCATAAGAGTCTCACTAGGGGCAGGGTAAGATGGTTTGGAGGGAACTGGCACTGGGAAATATTTATGGCTTTTTGTTCTTACATTGAATAAGTAGAATTTTGTCAAAAATATCTGGTAGTGAAAAGAACTTAAAACAGTTGATGTATTCGAGGCATCTAAAGTAAATTAAAATAGTCTGGGTACATCATAATTTAGTTAACCAGTTCTTCATAGACAGATAATTAGTTTATTTCTAGCTCTTTTCTATTTTGTGGCATGCAAGCATCATTGTACATCTATCGTGCCACATTTATTTGATTATACTCTTATGATCATTGCCTTAAAATACAGTTACTAAGAACTTGCAAAACTTCCAAATTTTTGATACATGTTGTTAAGTTGCCCTCTAAAAATATAATAAAAGTTTCCATTTCCACTAAAAATATATGAGAATAGTTTTCTTAATACTGTCACCAATACTATGTATTACCATTTATTAAAAATATTTTAAATAATTTGTCTAATCTGAAATGTGAACAATGGTACATTGTTTTATTTTTAGATTACTTGTGAGAACAAGTAATGATGATCATAATCATCATTATCATTTTTTGTGGGAGTATCTTATTTTCCTCTCAAAATAGTTCAATGAAGGAGGTCCTATTAATTCATATATTCATTGGCTATTTCTTCTATCTAAAAATTAATTTGTGTGTATGTCTTTTGCCTGTTTTTCTATTAAGGTTTTTTTTTAAGTGTAGAAGTGCTCCGTAAAGATTAAGGAAATCAAGTTTCTCCTGATAGTCTTTTTTTGGGATGTATCTTTAGTGGTACTTCTGTTGATCAAAAGTAATTGCTAAATCAGAAAGTATAGAGAAAATTCTAAAACTGAATGCAAATAAAACAAATGAAACTCAATGTGTATTAAAATGTTAATATAATCACACAGAATTAAAAAAATAATACAAGGGACTTTTGAATCTATTATTTTCATGTACACTCTCAGGGAGATATATTCCAAGGACAAAAAGGACTATGAAAAAATATTAAACATCACTTAGGTTTCTTGTTAGTAGAAGTATTGATATAGTAAGTTTGAAATTATTTGCTCAGTTTTAGAATGTTAGAATTGAGATAGATAGGTTGATTGATATTGTTGGGAAACAGACTTTTACTGAGGCATAAAGATGGTACAAGCATAAAATGGCACAAAGAAAGGAAGAACCCTGTGGTGTATGACTGGCACTGGAAAGTATAAACTTATAATTTTATACATATTGGATTTTTTTTTCTCTTAGCAACATCTGGATTTGTAAACATGCTCCAACAAGAAGCAGGCTGCACAAGTTTTGTAGATCCCAAGAAATGTCAACTCTCCATGCCCTTCAGATGTGACCACAGGGGCTAATGGACAAAGAATAACCTCCCAGAGCTAGGAGCCATGAATACCAGGGGTGGCTCATGCTTGTAGTCCCAGCACTTCGGGAGGCTGAGAAAAAGTGGATCACGAGGTTGGGAGTTCAACACCAACCTGGCCAATATGGTGAAACCTTGTCTCTACTAAAAATACAAAAAGTTAGCCAGGCATGGTGGCAGGCACCTGTAATCTCAGCTACTCAGGCGGCTGAGGCAGGAGAATCACTTGAACCTGGGAGGCAGAGGTTACAGTAAGCAGAGATTGCAGCACTGCATTCCAGCCTGGACAACAGTGCAAGAGGGAAGAAAGGAAGGAAGGAAGTGATGGAGGGAGGGAGGCTGAACCAGGAACAGGACAGGGATCTTCACAAGCTCTGACCAGAAGGACTTGATTACCACTGTGGAAACAATGACTGTCATGTTTCTTCTCTTCTCTTTTGGTTCCAAATCTATCACCATTTTGTGGAAAAAAAGAACCTTCTCTTAGACTGTAGGTGATTTGACCCCAGGAGCCACACTTGGAGAGAGCTGCCCATCACCAAGAGATCCTGGAATTTCAACTTGATATAACTGGTTTAGGAGTATCTCTTGTGAGAAAAGGGAAGGAATTTTGCTAGGCAGGTCAAGTGTGGTTGGATATTTGGGTGGCTAACGGGGTAGTCTGTGGAAGAGAATTCTTGTTATCACTTCCCAATATCCATTCCTTTCTTCTCCTATTATGAGAGAGATTTTGAATTTTCACCAAATCCCAGCCTCCCTTACATCTAGATGTGGCCATGAGACTAAGTTTTGGCCAAAGGGGTATAGATGATAGTGTTATACACAACTTTAGTCTTGTGCCCTTAAAGTGAAAGAGGTATCCCCTACTCTGCCTATGTTTTTCTACCTCATTTTAATTGTGGATGAGGTGATGAGCTACCATGGACCATGAGAATCAGTGGAACATACTAGAGATGGTGCAACAGTAAGAGAAGGAGCCTGGGTCCCTGAATGACCTCATGGAGTAAATATCTTACACTACTATTGCACTATTTACTCCCAGACTGGTGCAGGAGAGAGAAATAACTTCTGACTAATTCAAAACACTGCTATTTTGGACCCCTGTTATATGCAGCTTAACCTATATTCCCATTTACATAGATAAGATATCTTAATGCACCTTGACATGCTGTCACTCTCAAATACTTGGGAATGAATTTTGCCCAAATACATGGGAATTAATTAAGAGAAACATTGAGAAACAAAAGTAAAACTAAAAGTATTAATTTAAAAAGTTTAATTTATATTTGCCTTTGCTTTGTTAGTATAAAGATAAAAAAATTAAAAAGGGTTTAATTCATAATACTGCCTTAAATGAATCAATTAGGAACTTATTTTTAAACTAAAAAATGTTACATTTTTAAAAGTTTTTCATAAAAAATTTTATGTATATTCTTTCAAACAGAAGTTTGAAAAAATGGTTGTTTTTATTCCTTTTATAAATGGAAGCTTTATATTCTCAAATATTTTAGTTGAGTACTTGGAAGGTATCTTTTCCAAACAAACAGTTTTTTTTTTTTTTTTTTGAGACAGAGTCTCACTCCGTCGCCAGGCGCCAGGCTGGAGTGCAGTGGCGTGACTTCGGCTCACTGCAACCTCCGCCGCCCGGGTTCAAGCAATTCTCCTGCCTCAGCCTCCCGAGTAGCTGGGACTACAGGCACGCGCCACCACGCCCAGCTAATTTTTTTGTCTTTTTAGTAGAGACGGGGTTTCACCATGTTGACCAGGATGGTCTCGATCTCTTGACCTTGTGATCCGCCCGCCTCGGCCTCCCAAAGTGCTGGGATTACAGGCGTGAGCCACCGCGCCCGGCCACAAACAGTTTTTAAAGCATGGAGGCCTTCAAATGCCATTTAAAAACCCAAATGGTTTATATTAAATCTACAAATTTAGAGTTCTAAGTTCAGAGTTTTTTTTAGAAAACTCAAAAGCTTAATTTTTAAACAAACAACATTAACATACATGTTAAGTATAAATTATTAAAAATTATATAGGATACATATAACTAATGAAGACATGGATTCATTAGTTATATGTATCCTACATTATTTTTCACATCTCAATTTTGAAATTCACATTTTTACTTTTTAATTTTGAAATTTAAATATCAACCTTTTCTGTCATATTTTGAACAAACTGATACTGTTCCAATGTCAGTTTGTAAAGCAGCTGTTTGGCATTTGGTTGGATCAGCTTCACATTTTTGCTTAAGAACTTTGGCAAATCTTTTAGATTCAGATGAGAGCCCCTACAACTTCTCAGCTAAATTTTTCTACAGGGCTTCTTTGTTTCTTCACACAGTAAAAATAAGAAATCTATTGAATTTTGATTAACCTTCTTCCTTGTATGTTAAGTTCACCCCTAAAAATGAACAACCAAAATTGGTTCACTGATTTTTATTTTGGAGGATCCATAATCCTTACAGGCACAGTAAATACGCTGAAGTATGGATGGGTACTTGCTTGAATCCTTGACATCTCCATTCACAAAGGAATGAAAATACACAGTCTGACAGATGATTCAAACTAGACTTGAGATTTGCTTGGCCACAGATGGAGTAGAATTGGTGAGGGGGTCACCAATTCAAACATAGAAAGAAGATAATCAAAATAAGTCCTTCTGTCAAGGATTCCATGGTGTATAGAACAAGCCCCTAACTGAGTGATCATTTCTAGCCTCTAAGTCCCCTTAAAAGAAACTATCATTAGAGTGAACCAGCAGCCAACAGAATAGGAAAAATTTTTTGCAATCTACCTATCTGACAAAGGGCTAATAACAAGAATTTACGGGAGAGATCCAAGATGGCCGATTAGGAGCAGCTGAGGATTGCCGCTCCCAGTGAAAGCGTGGAGGGTGAGTGGACGCCACATTCCCAGACGGATTTTTATTGCCCACAGACCAGGAGATTCCCAGGGGGAGGAGCCCCACGGGTCGCCAGCGCACCTGGTTTGGCCGGCGCGGCTGGTTTGGCCGGCACAGCTGTTTTCGCCGGCTCGGCTGTTTTCGCCTGCGTGGCCGTTTTCGCCGCCACTGTTTGGAGCGGCACCCTGGCGCAGCGGTTCCCAATACAAAAGACGTGGGTCCGGGTGCTGTTTTAGCTGGCAATTGGAGCTCCGGGAAGGCAGAGCCGCCCATTCATTTGATTAAAAAAGGGGACTGAAACAGACAGCCAGGCCAGGA
>PVKV010022345.1:0-35573 GCA_004027835.1 Alouatta palliata
CACACACAGGCACACACACACACAGACACACATACAGGCATACACAGGCACACACAGGCACACACACAGACATACACAGGTATACACACTTGGGACACACAGGCACACACTCAGACACACAGGTGTACACACAGGTGCACACAGGCGCACACACACATAGATGGAGTTTTTATCCAATCAGTGGCTCTACACTATGCCAAAGACTGTGACGGGTTCTGTCCAGTGGGGAGGTCATAGTGGGACAGCACAGCTGATGAGAAAATCCACTTGATTGAACTCAGAGCCGTCCACCGCATTTTCAAGCCCTGTGTCTCCTGCACAAGCCTACCTGGCAGGTGAGGGGATGCAGCAGCGTCTCCTGCCGTGGGTGCTGGTGGTTCCTCAGTCTCCAGGGACGAAGTGTTGCTAATGAGCCCCTATTTTGAAGCGGAAGGTGTTGCAGAGCCTTTCAGGTAGTCTCTCCCACTGTAGAAGCCTTCACACCATGGCCCAGGGAGCCAGGATGGAGTTCCTGCCAGGTGCTGTCATGTGTTTGTCACCTGAGCACTCAGGAGCTGGGGAAATTGCCACAGGACAGGTTTGCGATCCCAGTGGGCTGCCATGACTTGGACGCGGGGCACAGCTCCCATCATGGCCTGTGTGCCACTGCCTCCGGCAAGCCTCACTCCTGGGGGTTGGCTGTGGACCTCCTGGGCCACCAGGAACAGTGTCAGCTCAGAACCAGCCCTCAGAGGTGCCGGGAGGTCCAGGTACTTCTCTGTCCAGGAGCTCTGGAAGATTCACAGCGTAAGCCTGTGCTGTCACACAGGTGACCAGCCTCCCCACAACTCAAGGAACTTTGTGTCTATTGAGTGAAATCTGGGAATTGGGCAAGGGGCAATGGGGTTTATTCAGTAAATATTTGTTGAACACCTACTACGCACCACATTATTGTTCTAGGCGCTCATGGTAGACTCCTGCCTACCAGACCTAGTTTTTAAAAGCTGTTTTTTTTTCACATTTCTATTAATATTACACACATCAAATAGGACTCTATTGGCATTACCTGTTGGCATTACAGTCCTAGCAGTGCCATGAGTGAGTCATCCGTGCCAAGGAGCCTCAGCATAGAGCATCCTGGTGCCCCTCTGGCTGCCGGCACCTGAATGCTTCCTTCCATCTTCTGTCGTGCTGGCCCATGCTGGCCTCACGGTTCTCACCTGTAGAGTTTCCACCAATGAGAAGGTCTCCCATCAGCATCTCCAGCTGACAGAGAACAGTGTCTGTGGCAATATTCCAAGCTGTTGGTGTTCTCCTTCCTAAGTGTTTCTTGGTACTTTGGGCTGGGGCAGGTCTTTTTGGCTCCCCTGAAGACATGGTTAGGGACGCCCCACATACTGGTTGCTCTTGATGGGTCTCCACCAACACTGTATCCCTTCGGATATTTGGATTCCTTCAAGGGATTTTGGCTTTTCCGTTTCACTTTGTGGAGCCACTATCAAGCTGCGGCTTCAGGGAAGCAACAGCTCACCTGTTGACTCTCGAACTCCAGCATGGCGGGCACACCCACAGCAGCCTGGGGTGGGGTGATGCTCTTCCCCGATGGTCGGGGACATTCCAAACCCGTCCTCATCATTCTCTGGGGTTTTTGCTGGTGTGTGTTGGCACCGTCATCATTCTCTGAAGTATGAGTCTTTTCCTAGATGGTTTCACTTGTGACTGGTTCCCCTGGCCATGCTGGGGTCTGACTCTGCTCTTTGGCCTGAAGGCAGGGAAAGGGGCCAGGGTGGGCATGAGCAGAACACGCCTCACTCCACAGGGTGACTCGCTGGGGAAGGCATAACAGCCTGAAGCAGCCAGGGAGAGGAGCGAGGGCTCAGTGGGGTTGTGAGCCCGCAATGCGTTCCCACCCTACAGTGAGGGTCCCGCTCTTTCCCAAACTGTACCATGACTGTCACTCGAGGAGCAAGAAAACAACATATCCTTCTGGCTTTATAATGTGTCAGTCTGCAGATTGGTAGAGTCAGACTGCTTTTTCGGTCCAGGGATCTCTCAGGCTGGTGGCTGCAGGAGAGAAGAGATACTCATACTTTACGTAGTGTGATAGAGAGCCCCTGCCAGGACTGTGTGTTATTCCTTCACTTTAAGCTGTCCAGGGCAGTTAGAAGCAGCAAGCTCACCTGGCAGTGCTTGGATTCTTCATGCCTTTCATTTGGATTTTGTAGCAAGAGCCATTTCCCCCCAAAAAGCACCTAGTTGTCACTTGGCCACCATTAATAATTTATTCTGGGGCTGGCCATGCAGGCAGTGAGATGCCAGAGTTCCACATCTTCCACAGTGCTAATGTATTTCCACTGCTTTTGGCTTCAACCAGGTAAAATGCCCAGTCCCAGCTCTCGTCCTACCTTCCTGCTGATCTCTTACCCGCAAGCATCCGGGTACCGGTTTCTCTACTAGTGAAGGATCTTGGTTGCCAAAGACAGAAAAGGGCTCCAGTTAAGTGAAAAAAGAGTAGCGTTTTGGCAGGTTGAGGGTAGCGCATTAGCTCAGCTTGTGCAGGGATGAAGGGGGTGAAGCGTGTGGGGCCTGTGCAGCTGCCCAGGGCATGGGCTCCACCGCCCTGCTGACAACACCCTCTAGCGACTCTTGTAGGCGGTGAGGTCTGCCCTCAAGAGCCAGGGTCCTGGCTGGGGCTTAGTTGAGCTGCCAGAGGGTGGGACGAGACGATAGCTGCCTCCTTTCTATTTCCAAGATAGATAGAGCCAGATTTTCAATTATCTTGGGTTGTCCTCCTACCCTCAGTCCTGGTAGCTGTTCAGCACAGGGCAGCCAAAGCCCACTCATGGCATATGATTGAGAAGTCCCATTGTGACTCGCTTGGCCCCTCTGCTTTTGTGGGGAAGGAGGGTCTCAAGTTCAGTTTACTGGGGCCTCTGCCAGGGAGCCACCTACCTCCTTGAACTCTTCCAGGTGAAGTTCACAGCAGGAACCCTCGGCTGGAGACCCTGAGCCAGGGTGGGCTGTCCTAGAGCCCTGCAGAGGCTGGTCTCCTGCATGACGGAGTGGGTGGGCCAGGCCCAGCAGGGGAGCCAGCAGCCTGCCAGGAGGCCCTCGGTGCCTTCCCTTGGCCGTGCCTCCCACCACCCAGGATGTGCCAGCCTGGGGCGCGCTGCTGCTCAGAGGCACCGGTGCTTCCTTCTTCTATAGATCTCCTCTCCCACACCTGTGCTTTTCCTCGAGACCCTGCCTGTGCCCCTCGGGGTCGTCCCCTGACCTCAACAGATGGTCTTCCTGCACAACACACATTCTCAAGTGCCTCCATGTGCTGGGCCATGACACGGCCTCTCCAAAGATTGTTCTCTCCCTCTGGGCTTGGCTCTGAGGAGAGGGCCAGGGTTTGGAGCACAGCGTGTCCTCAGGAAATGCACTGAATCTGTGTGTGACCAGATCAGAACCCCAAGGGGGCCCCGAGTCCAGAGGGCCCCAGGCTGATGTTTCTAGAGAAATGGACTCCTGAAACCCTCTCTCCAAACTTGGGTACAGCACAGCCCTGTTCTCCAGGCATGAGCTGGGCACACCCTGCCCCTCCTTTGAGTGCCTGTCCTCCCCCTGGCTTCAGTCAGGTGTCCTCAGCCCTTCCTGAGACTCCAGCCACTGTTCATAAGCCGGAGAGGTGCCAGAGCCCACAGAGGGTTTGCATTTACTCTGAGTCTTCGGTTTTGTCTGTTTCTCCCACTGAGTGCAGCTAGATCCCTGGCTCAGGAGAAATGCTGTCTTTCTGGAGCCCTTATGTGATTTTCCCATCTCTGAAATGGGCTTCCCCTCCCCTTCTGCCAGTTGTAAGGTGGTAAGGTTTAAACTACGTTGCCCATTGGGCGCGACCCTGGCTCCAGGACCTTCTGTGGATGGGGAGGGTGCTGCCTGTGAGACCTCCAGTCCCCACGTTGCCCTGTTGTAAAGGAGGCGGGCCGCCCTGCCTGGTGGGCAGAGTGCTGTTGGCCCTGTTGGCTGGATGTGAACCCAGGCAGTAAACCCTAGAGACCCTGCCCCACCCTGGCTGGCTTGAAATGCCTTGAGTATCAGCCACTTTTGTACCAAATGGATTGATCTTTCTCTCTTCTACAGCCTTTTGCCTGTGAACTAAAGATTGCCCATGCTTGAGAAGTGGTCTACTGAGGAGCACTCCTCGGAAGCTGCCCCCTTCCAGGGTCCCTTTGTGATGATGACGGCCCCTGGGTGGGCCCACTCTCCCCATAGAGCTCTGTGCCCTGGGGCACCTTCATTTAACCCCTCCACTCTCAGGGGTATGTGAAAATTTAAAATAACAAAACCAAGGAAAAGCATGTGAATTTCGGCATGCTGAGAGAGCACCCAACTCTTAGCCATGCCCCCCAATCTCTGTTTCTGTCTTCCCCAAACACGCATTTTTCTTATAACCAGTGGAGCTGAATGGAAACCCATCTCTGACACTTGGCCAAGTGTGACGCTGCCTGATGTTGCTGGCCAAAGTTCCTGCTCTAGGTAGAAAATGAGTTTTTGGCTGGGTGCATGGCTCACACCTGTAATCCCAGCACTTTGGGAGACCATTTGAGCCCATGCGTTCCAGACCAGCCTGGGCAACATAGTGAGGCCCCCGTCTCTACAAAAATGTTTCAAAAAATTTAGCCTGGCATGGTGTACACGCCTGTAGTCCCAGCTACTTGGGAAGTTGAGGCAGGAGGATCATGGGAGCCTAGGAGTTCGAGGCTACAGTGAGTCGTGATTGCACCACTGCACTTCAGCCAGGGCAACAGAAAGAGACCCTGTTTCAAAACAAAACAGAACAAAAGAAAGTGTGGTTTTACAGAGGCCTGCTGACCATGAGAACGTCCGCCTCAGAGCACAGGGGGTGTGGCGGGTGGGAGAAGCCGGGTCTGGTGGGGCAGTTTTTGTTGGTGTGAGGACTCAGGCTTCTGAGAAAACCTGGAAGCGACTCACCGGGTGGCGCATCCCCAGAGCAGCACCAGGAGGGAGGGAGCTGCTGCCGTACACACCAGCCCGGACGGGCCTCCAGGGAACCAGCCCGTGGCAGCAGCCAGACCTACGGTGTGGTCCCAAATGCGAACGTACAGTGACAGAAAGCACACGAGTGGCTGCCTGGGGACAGGTGAGGGTGGGTGGAGGTGGGAGGGCGGATGAGGGAGGACAGAGGCGGTGGAGATTCGCAGCGACTGTGCTCCTGTTGGAACTCTCAGGTGCGCTTCCAGTGTGTGAGTTTATTGTGCATCCATTACGCCTCGATCAAGCCAGGACCACCTCGGCCAGAAGGCCTGCAGGCCTTGCCCACGGTCTGTTGCTCAGGACCTTCGCTGAGAGCTCAAACAAGCCCCTTGCTTCCTGCATCTGCTCCCCGGGTGCCCCATGCCCGGAGCCCAGGACGATCCTAGGGCAGCAGGCCGGCAGCACAATGAGCCAGGCTCGCTGAGACAAGTGGTTCATGCTTCCTCCGCTCAGCTGAAACTAAGCCTGTCTGTGCGTCATCAGCGCTGTGTCCTTGCTGGCTGGTGCCACCAGGGCCTAGGGCCTGGGGACTGGCAGCCTGGGGTTACTGGTCATCCGAAACTCCCATAACCCAAGAGTTGCCTCATCTCAGGTGCTGGGCTCCCGGGAGCCACCCATACCAACTGCCACACAGGACCAGGCTGCTGTCCCTGCGCCAGCCTCCCTGCCCCACTTGGCTGTGCAGCCTAAGCCAGTCCTCCCTCTCAATGTCCCCAGGCCAGCGCCCTCCCTCCAAGACCCTCAGGAACCTGCCTGCCAAGGCTGTGACCCCCACCATGGGGAGGTATGAATGGGGAGAGCAACATGGGTCGGCGAAAGAGAAGGGATTTAGGACAGGATTCAGGCCTGGTGAGAGGGGCTTCAGGAAGCTGGACTTTGCTCAGATGGACACCTGCGGGAGGCGTGGGGGCAGCTCTAGGGTCAGGGGTCTTTCTTTAGCAGAAGGAAGAAGAAAGCCCAGGCCAGAGCTGGACAGTGAGGCAGCCGGAGCATGCAGGCAGCTGGTGCAGGGCATTGCTGGGGCTTCTGTGGTCGGCGCAGTGCATGTTTGTCTGCACTCAGACCTGAGTTCAGAGCGCCTTGTTCTTCTCCTGATCCGTCATGCGGTGGGACTTGTGGAGCCCGAGGGGTCAAGTTCTGTGACACGGGTAGTTTAGCAGGAGCATCAGGGCCTGCTGGACGCGGGATACACAAGGTGTATCTCCACCAAATCCACAGACACGGGGGCAATGTGCGTGGCTAAGAGCTGCATGTGGATTCCTGATGCCCTGGGTCTGTCAAGGTGACTCTGAGGCCTTTTCCAGCCTCACCCCTGCCGGACAGCCAGCCCCTAAGCCCGCTGCACGCTCCAGAAACAGGCGCCCCTTCCCCTCCCAGGAATCCGGCCTTTCTGGACACTGCTCAGTGCCTGAGCTGAATCTGACAAAGTGGATGATATTAGTGACTGGGGCGCCTCCTGCTTCCTCTTGAATCTGCTTTTTCACCTGGAGTGTGAGCCTCAAAGCAGAGGAGGGCGGGAGAAATGGTTGAGACCTCATGGCCACACAGAGGGATCTGGAGGATGGGAGGTTTCAGTCACCACATTCGACTCGGAGGCACCGAAAGATCGAGACTGTCCACATTTGGTGTGACTTCATCATTCACCCCTCATGGTAGTGGCAGGCACATGTGCTGATGTTTGTGGAATGCTCCTTGTTACCTGCAGACCTTGAGTGCTCAATGCTGTGGCCCCAGCTGCTTTTCCACCCAACACGTGGCTCCAAGGGCCTGAACCCCTGGGACAGGGGCACATTTGGTATCCTGTTCTCTCCTGGATCCACCCAGGTCCCCTTTCTCTCTGTGAGTTCTAGAGTTTAGAAAACACCTGGCGAGGCTTCACAGGAACAGTGCTGGCTTACAAAGATGAGGCCTCCACCTAGGGTGAGTCAGGCATGGAGGGCAGTCCTGAAAGCCACTCTGCCAGGACAGCTGATGGGCCCACCCCTGTGCCAGCTCCACTGCCTCTGGCACGAGGGCCCGTGTGCCCTGACCCTCCCCACGGCCCCTCTGAGAGGCTGGGCCTGGACCTCAGGAGTGTGTGGGACTGGAGCTGGGCCACTGGGCTGGGGTGTATCTAGGGACAAAGCTGACCAGCTGAATGGAGGCCACGGGTATGAGGGCGCCACGTGGTTGCAGGACTCTTCCAGAGGAGAGGAAGGAAAGTGGCCCGAGGACACAGGGCCTCTATCCAGGTGGGCAGGGAGGGTGGGTCGAGGCCAGTCTCCAGGGTCAGAGCAGGCCATCTACACAAGGTGGGTGGCGTTGGCCTGAAGGGTGGCGTTGACCTCAAAGGGGCTGCAGCAGGCCTGTGGAGCTGTGCTCTGGGCTGCTCCCACCCGCTGTGTAGGGCAGCAGGCTCTCAGGCCAGGGTCACATTGAACCACTTTGTGCCCTGCCCCAGCACACCGACTCGACCCCAGTCCAGCGCGTTCATCCACACCCAGCACTTGCCTCGTCTTGTTAGAGCCAGGCCTGCGCTGGCTGCCGGGGAGACCAAGCCATGAGCAAGACGCATCTGCTGCCCCTGAACAGGGGCTTCTGAGCCCTCTGGGTGGTAAAGGTTGGCAGCCTTGTGAGAATTCAGTGAAGGCTCTGAGCCCTGTGCTGGAAACCCTCTCCACTTGGGTGCTTAGCAGGCACCTCCTGCCTGGCATTCCCGGGTCCAGGAGCACATAGACCGCAGGGAGGCTCCTGCTGCAAACCCCAGCTCCTCTCGACAGTGCCGTGGTGATGCTTTGTCTTTTCCTCCCTCCAGTGCTGGGCTTGGAGCTTTGAGTGGAGCTGGGGTTCTGTGCGTGTTTTAGCGAGGGTTCTAGTCACATGACACTTGGCTCCCCGTCTGGGGTGAGACCAGGCCCCGAGGGGATGTGTGTGGTTGTCAGTGTTGGTGGGAGAGAGAGACAGGGCACAGGAAACAAACCTGGGTGGGACAGCGAGGCTCGGGGTGATGGGCCCTGATGGGGAGGTGCCAGGCACTGGCCCCTGCCCTGGAGCTGGAGGGTGGTGGGCAGAATGGGAGCTGCACCTTGGAGAAGCTGAGCAGGCCCTGGGCACCTCGGACCCTCCATCCCAGGGAGGCCAGGTGAGGGCACCACCTACCTGTGCACCCTCTAATGGCAGAGGAGGAGAGGGCAGCTGATGGGGACTCTCCTGCTGCCCCCCTGCTCCTTGGATCCCCAGCCCCAGCTGAGAGCACCTCTTTCTGCCCTCCCTTGGGATCTGGGGCCTGGGTTCTGGCTACATGGCCGCTCTCAGTGTCCCAGCTTTAGTTTGTTTCTCAATGTGCCCACCTCCCGGAGCTCCCCGACGAGTAACGGGAGACTGATGAAAAACCTGGGGAGCACTGGGGCAATGACACCCTGTTTTATTGGGTGTTTAATCTCCCATCAGAGGGACAGAGAGATGCGGGCAGGGCTGGGGAGGCTTTAGGGTGCAGGGAAATTTTCCATGCACTATAGGGAGGGCCACCACCTTTGCTGCCATAGAGACAGCCTTGTCTGGGCTGTGAGGTGGGGCACGGCAGCCACTCTGCTCCTGGGGGGGCACCCCGTAGCCTGGCCCAGGCCACCTGTCTGCCCTGGAACCCGAAGGAGGAGACCCTCAATTTCTGAGCAGAGGGACCACTGTTGCGCATTGCCTTTCCGTGATCTAGGATACACTTTTTTTTTTTTTTTTTTGAGACAGAGTCTTGCTCTGTTGCCCAGGCTGGAGTGCAGTGTTGTGATCTCGGCTCACTGCAACCTTCTCTTCCCAGGTTCAAGCGATTCTCCTGCCTCAACCTCTGACTAGATGGAATTACAGGTGCACACAACTACATCCAGCTAATTTTTGTATTTTTAGTAGAGACAGAGTTTCGCCATGTTGTCCAGGCTGGTCTCAAACTCGTGACCTCAAGTAATCTGCCCACCTCAGACTCCCAAAGTACTGGAATTACAGGCATGAGACACCTTCCCTAGCCTAGGATATACTTTTTAAAACAGTTAGTACTTTTGAAATCAAAATGCATTTATAGTTGATGTGCACATTTAACGTAGTGATTTTTTTTTCCCCTCAAAAGCTCTCCTTGACTTAGTGAAATTTTTGTAAGCAAGAAACAGGATGGCTGTAACTGCACATGTGGTCTGGGGCCAGCATGGAGTATTCCAGGGAGGTTCCAAACCCTGACCCCACCGGGAGGCTCCCCTACTGCTGGGTCAGCCTCCTGGTCCCATGGGGGTTCTCAAAGCAGCCCGCATTTCTAGGGCATCCTCAGAGGGACTCACAGAAACAGCTGGGCCGGTGCCCCAGGGAGGGGGCAGCCTCTCCAGGGGCCCCTGGGAAGTGTGTGCGATCAGGCCTGTCTGTACCTGGGGAAGGAAGAGCCATTGGCCACTGCCTGCTGTGTCCCTGGTACCTCTCATGCGGAGGGGTCTCCTCTCAGGACACCATGGAGAGCAGATGTTTCTGGCGACACCCATGTCCCAAGTCTGCCTAGACAGCTGCTGCTGCCCATTGCAAGGGGCTTTCTGGGAGCTGGCTCTGTTCTGCTCCCTCCATGAGCCCAGTCCTGGGAGCCTCTCCAGCTGTCCATCATCCACAGTCAGCATCCAAATGGCTGCTGCTCAGACTCCCAAGTCTGAATTGCCCAGCACCTCCCCCTGCAAGGACACAGGTTCCCCAAGGTGGTCCAGTCCACAAGGTGGGCACATAGCCCATGGGCAGCAGGGCAGATTGTGGGGGCTACAGTGCCCCGAGCAGGGGTGCAGTGGGCCATAGGGTGGTGTTCGTACCCTACTTCCCTACCTTCAGCTGTCCTCGTGATGGAGCCTCCCTTGGTAGACAGGGAACCCAGATGCAGGTGGAGGTGAGCAGAGCCACACGGAAGGGGGAGCAGGAGTCAGCATCAAACCCCCTGCCACGGTGCAGCCTTTCCAACAACATCCCGTTGGATGGCATCCGAGGCTATGGGGCCTCTGTCATGCAAGAGCTTCTCTGGGGCATTGTCAGAGGGAGAGGCTTCTGCCCCACACAGGCCTGAGGGGCTCCAGGCCCTCCGTGCAGCCTGAGCAGCCCCTGAGTTTCCAGCTTTAGGCCATTCACTCAACTCCTTAGAGTGGGTTCGTTCTGTTGCACAACCAAAGAAACCACCCTGCTGGGTTCCCTTGCAGAGCTGTGGGAGGGCAGGCAGGACATGGGTCCTCCAGCTTTCTATGCCGTGAACACCGCAGTTCTGACAGCTGTGGAGCTGAGAAGTGCCTGCACTTTGAGAAGGATGATTGGGATAGGAGCTGCCGGAGGCCAGCATGTGCCTTCCCTGCCCTGGCAGCCAGGCGGCTGTGACCTGGGAATGCAGGGCAGAGAGTACAGTAATCTGGATGCCTCTGTCGTTGGCGCCAGCGGTCAGGAGGGTGCTGGCGCCGGCTCTGCAGCCAGCCCTGGTTCGCATCCATCAGCCATGCAGCACTGTTGCTCAGGCTGCTGTGTCTTCTCAGGGGAAGGAAGCCTCCCGAGTAGCTGGGACTACAGGCGTGTGCCAAATGCCTGGCTAATTTTTGTATTTTTAGTTGAGACAGGGTTTCATCTTGTTGGCCAGGATGGTCTCTATCTCTTGACCTCATGATCCACCCACCTTGGCCTCCCAAAGTGCTGAGATTACAGGCGTGAGCCACCGCGCCTGGCCTGTCTCCTGATTTTTTAATTATGGCAATTCTAACTGGCGTGAGATGGTATCTCAATGTGGTTTTGATTTACATTTCTCTAATGACCAGTGATGATGAACTGAGCGCCTGCTCCACTGTCCACCCTGCACTGCGGCTGCTGATGAGCCCATGGGTCTAGTGGCAGAGACAGGTGGTCTGGCCAGCAGCAACAATCACCTATGCAGTGAGGGATAGGACCAGGGACATGCCTGGTGTGGGAAGCCCAGGAAAGGAAACTGTCAACCCTGTCAAAGGGGAAAGGGGAGCCTCGGGGAGCCGAGAAGATGGACAGGTGAGAGCAGACCATGGCGTGGTGTCAGACAGGGCACAGGCTCAGGGCACAGTGTCGGGGTGCTATTCTGCCACAGGACCTCCAAGGATGCTGAACAGATGAAGCAATGCCCCAGAGAGACTGACTGTGGATGGGAGAGCCCTCGGGGCCAGACTGACTGAACTGGCGGTGGCGGGAGTGGGGACTGACTGTGAGCCCAGAGAAGTCCCCAGATGAGACTGACTGTTGGGTGGGTGGGGGAGCCTGGCCCAAAAGGTGGGATGCCAAGCACAAAGGCTGACGTCCCTGAGCAAGCACGGTGTGCAGAACTCCAAGAGTCTCAGGAGGAGGCCGCAGGATGAGAGAGAGGTCTGGAAGGCGAGCAGGACTGAGGTGGGCCTGAACCCCGACACCTGCCTCCTGCAAGGTGGAAAGCTGCGCTGGGGAGACAGTCAGACATGGCTTGTGATGAGTCTCAAGCCAGCGTGCACAGGAGGCGCCACTCTTCAGGGTTGGCCTCTGTGAGCCCAGAGCCCAGGAGCAGACAGAGAAGGGCTGAGCGAGACGAGGGCAGCCTTGGCAGCTGGGAGCTCGGCAGCAGGCAGCCACCCTTCTGGGGGCTCAGAGCGGATTGCTCACCCTGGGCTGGGCCTGCCACCTGGGCAGCTAGAAAGAACCTCCTTCCAGCAGCCTGACACTCCCATTGAGGGTCAGCAGAGCACGTCTGGCACCAAGGCCATGCGTGTTTTGTGCTTTGGGTTCCAGGAGGCCTTTCCACAGCCCTGCTCCGCCTTCATATGGCACCATAAGGCACCCTAGACTCCCCACGCCTATCCCAAGGCCCAATTTGGGGTCTGCCAGAGGATCTGCCTGATTGTTCACAGTGCATGTGGCCAGTGACGGATCCCGATGGCAGAAAAGTCAGAGTAGGAGGTGGAAGAGGGAGCCCCAAGCCTGAGGTAGGAGACCTGCTCTGGGCACACTGCTTGGCTGGTCTTTACTTTCTTCTCTGGAACATCTTGCTGGCTTCACAGAGTTGTTTTTCAGACTTCCCTAGTCCAGGTGAGGTCTAAAGGGATCTCATGCAGCCACCTCTCCCTTCTTTTCTGGGCCTCGATCATGTGCCACTCTGCAAAGCATACGGTCAGTATCCACCTGCCTGTTTCACAGGCACTGTGAGGGAAGGGCATGTCTCCACTGGGCAGGCCTGGGCCTCTTGTGTGTCCTCTGGGGATGAGCTGCTGAGCCAGGAGTGGGCTGCATGTGGTCCTGGTGCCTGTGCACATCAGTGTCCAGGAAGAGCAACGTCTCCTGTTGTCTTTGGCTCTCCTGGGGGCCCATGGTGCAGTCTGCCCCTCTCCAATGGGAGTGGGCACAGCACCAGGACACAGCATGTGAGCAACAGCCTTGCTTGGGTCTAATGTTGTGGGAAGACCACACAAGCCTTGTCATCATTCCCAGGAATGGTGGGGCCCTACGGTGTGGATCGGGAGGTGAGCTGGAGGATGCAGGCCACAGAGATACTACAGGGGGCTTAGTTAGCCTTGAAGGAAGGTCAGTCACACCTGCAGGCTAGTCCCAGCCTTGCCATGAGATTCTGGGCAGGTTACTCAGCCTGTAGGATAGAGGTCTTAGTCCTCTTGTCTGTCAAATGGGAATATCCTGTCCTGCTCACCTCATGGGGTCACTGTGAGGATAAAATCTGATGATGTGTGTGGAAATAGCTTGGGAAATCAAGAAACATGACCAATAAAAGAGAAACAGTAAATAAAAAAATTATAGCATACCTGCACAAAATAGTTAATAAAATCCACAGAACCATTAATTATGTCATAGCTGTAAGGCACATTCAGGTGTTAAAATTATAGGTCAAACCCTGTCCTGGGTGCTTGAGAATCAGCAGTGGCACAGGCTGAGACCCTTGTCCTGGAGCCCATGCTTTGGCAGGAGGGCAAATAAAGCACATTTATTCTGTGGAGTGTGGCTCTATAAACGTGAGGTCACCACGCCCCACCTCTTCCTTGAAAGTAGGGTGGGGCACACCCCAGGGAATCTCTGCCCCAGCAGGTTTGGCCAAGAAGACAGGGCTTTCACTCCTGTCCTCTGCCAGTCTGGTGCTTTGGCTGTACCCCAGGATGGTCAGGCTGCTGGTATTCTCATCTTCAGCCCCATGTTGCAGAAGCTCTGTTCCTGGCAAGTGCTGCTGAGAAGTCTGGGGATCACTTCCACACCCAACACACACTATGGGGTGGAGGCATGCTCCAGGCACAGCAGGCTGTGATACTGGGGCCCCAGTGCCCCCGTCTCAACTCACTCACAGGTCGGAGGTTCCATGACAGGAGGGGTGAGACAAGAAGACCAAGGACTGCCAGCCAACCAGTGCCCACTGGTAGAGCGGAAATGTCATCGGGAAAAGCAAGCCCCCACCCCCAGCTCTGTGTTCTGATGCAGGGCTTCTGCCCAGGGGGAAAGGCAGGCTATGCAACTTTCCTAGAGGAGTCTGACTTTTTACTTTAAACAAAAAGTTGCCAAAAACAGTGCAGCTCCTAGTGGAGAGCAACTAAGAGGAAACCGGTAGGTTCATGAGTCAGGGGTCACCGAGACCACCTGTAGGCTTGACAATCCAAGGACTGTCAGAACTCACAGGACCATGAGCATAATTCTGAAAAGCTGTTATACTCATGGTTATGGTTTATTACAGTGAAAAGATACAGATTTAAGTCAGCAGAGGGAAGAGTCCAGGAGAGACCAGCCACAAACTTCCAGGTGTCACCTCCCAGAAAGTGGCATGCAGTGCTTAATCTTCAGCAACAATGTGTGACAACCCATGTGAAGTGTTACAACCAGGAAGCTCCCCTGAGCCTTGGTGCCCTGGGTTTTATTGGGGTCAGTCATATAGGCATGCGTCCATGCATGACTGAACTTAACTATTCAAAATCTGGTCCCCCAGGGCCTCAGGCAAACAAAAGCAGGCAGGATATCCCAAGACCTCAGAGATGATCTCTCAGGAGCCAATCAATAACCAGTCTTTACTATGAAATGTGCAGTTGGAGTAATCCAACCCAGCTGAGTTAAGTCTTTATTGCTTACTTCAGGAAGAAACAAAAGGCAGAGCAACCAGAAGTTTAAACAAATAATTGACCAATCAAAGAACAACCATAACAATATCAACAACCCACAGAACAAGTATTAGTATCAGAATTGCCATAATGTTGTCTGAAATGTTTAGTTTTTAACAACAAAGCAAAAAATAAAAGACATGCAAAGAACTAGGAAAGTGTGATCCATACACAGGGAAGGAAAGCAAGCCATAGAAACATCTTTTTGAAGGGGTGTCACTGGTGGGCTCAGCAGACTAAGACTTCAAAGCAGCTATTATAACTAGGTTCAAAGAACTAAAGAAAGCCATGCATAAAGAATTCAAGGAAGGTGTGATAGCAATGTCTTTTCAATATGTAACGTTGTTAAAGATGTGGAAAATACACTAATTAACCAAATAGAAATTACCAAATGGAAAATTCACCAGAGGGGCTTAACAGTAGATTTGAGCTGGCAGAAGAATCAGTGAAGTTAATGAATAGAGATTATGTAATCTGAAGAACAGAGGGAAAAAAGAATGAAGAAAAATGAACAAAGATTCAGAAATGGTGAACATTGTTAAGTGCAGCAACATACGTATAATGGGAATAAGAGGAGAGGAGAAGGTAGAATAAAATAATTCCCGGATATAAGAAAATGGAAATAATTTGTTGCTAGCAGATTTGCCTTGCAAGAAATACTTAAGGAAATTCTTCAGGCTGGGAGCAAGTGACTCCAGAGAAGAATTCACATCCATGGGAATAAATAGAGATTGCCAGTAAAGGCAATTATTTCAGCAATTATTAAAAAATAGTGCATGCATATTTTTTCTGCTTTCTTCTCTTAACCGTTTAGAAAGTGATTACAGAAAATAATCCATGTATCATTGTATTGGTGGACCTATAGCATATAGAAATGCAATATACTTAACAGTAAAAGCACAAAGGTGATTGGGAACAAAGCCACATTGAAGCTTAGCAGGTGCCAACCCAAATCCATAGAAGGAAATAGAGAGAATCAGAAATGGGAAATTAAAAAGTTAATATAATAAGTTCTATAAATATACACTTTCCTCTCAGCTCCTTAAAAAAGACAGAAGATCATATAAGGCAATGTATCGATAGGTTTGCAACATACAGAAACACAATATGTGCAACATTAGTAGTGCACACATACACACAGAGTAGTGCTATAAAAGAGTAAAGTTTATATATCTGACTAGAATTAAGTAGTATAAATCCGAAGTCAATTCTACAAGCTAAGATGAATATTGTAAGCCCTACAGCAAACACTAAGAAAATAACTTACATAGTAAAAAAGTATTAAAGAGATTAAACTGTCACACTGGAATATATTCACTAAATGCAAAAGGAAAAACAGAGACACAAAAAAGACAAAACACATAAAAAAACACAAAAATCAAAATGGCAGATATAAATGTAACCATACTAATAGTGCATTAAACAACCCAAACTAAGGCAGAGACTGTCAGAATGATTTTTTTTCTTTTAAAAAAATTCCAACTATATCTTTTTATAGGAGATACTTTAGATTCAAAGATCCAAATATGTTGAAAGTTCAAGGTGGAAGAACATACCGTGATAACACCATGAGCTGGAGTAGCTATACAAATATCAGCCTAGATAGATTTTAAAACAAAAATTTTACCAAAGATAAAGAGGGACATTTTCTAATGATAGAGGTTTAGATCTATCCGGACAATATAACAATTATAAACATATGTGTACCTACAAAGAGAATCCAAAATACATGAAGCAAAAACAGGCAAAATTGATGAGAGAAACAAACATGTAACAATATAGTTGGAGATCACACTTTCATTCATTGGTAGAGCAACGAGGCGGAAGACCAGAAGACCTGAACAGCACTACACATCATTTAGACCTAACAGACGTCTATAAGATGCTCCACCAAATGGGAGTAGAATACACATTTTTCTCAATTGCTTATGAAATACCAGTCCATGGGTCAGGCGCTGTGGCTAATGCTTGTAATCCCAGCACTTTGGGAGGCCAGAGTGGGCAGATCGCGAGGTCAGGAAATGAAGACCATCCTGGCCAACATGGTGAAACCCTGTCTTTACTAAAAAAAATATAAAAAATTAGCTTGGCGTGGTGGTGTGCACCTGTAATCCCAGCTACTCGGGAGGCTGAGGCAAGAGAATCACTTGAACCTGGGAGGCGGAAGTTGCAGTGAGCTGAGATCATGCCACTGCACTCCAGTCTGGGCGACAGAGCAAGACTCCGTTTCAAAAAAGAAAAAAGAAAAAGAAATACAGTCCATATGCAGCCCTCAAATCCAAAAGGACTGAAATCATACAAAGTATGTTTTCCAAAGTTGGGAAATTAACAATATGTAGAAATTAAACAACATACTCCTAACTAATCAATGTGTCACAGAAGAAACCACAAGGAAAATTAGAAAATACTTTGAAGTGAAGGAAAGCAGAAACATGTCAAAACTTACAGGATGTAGCTAAGCAGTGCTGTAGGGAAAGTTATAGCTATGAATACCTACATTAAAAAGGATGAAGAATGAACAATCTTTTCTAAAAAAGAACTTCACTTACAGTAGAATCAAAAAGAATAAAATACATAGGAATAAACTTAACCGAGGAGGTTGTACACTTGTGAAAGATTTGTACACTGAAAACTACAAAACTTTACTGAAAGAAATTTAACAAGACATAAATAAATCGAAAGACATCCTGTGTTCGTGGATTGGAAGAATTAATATCGTTAAGATGTCAGTGCTACTCAAAGTGATCTACAGATTCTATGCAATCTCTAGCAAAATCCCAATAAATGTTTTTTTGTAGAAAAACAAAACAAAAAGACCTCATTCTAAAATGTAGACGGAATCTCAAAAGATCCTGAATAGCCAAAACAATTTTTAAAAAGAAGAACAGGCCTGGCACAGTGGCTCACACTTATAATCTCAGCCCTTTGGGAGGCGGAGGCAGGTGGATCACCTGAGGTCAAGGGTTCAAGACCAGCCTGGCTAACATGATGAGACCCCGTCTCTACTAAAAATACAAAAATTAGCCAGGCATGGTGGCAGATGCCTATAACCCCAGCTATCTGGGAGGCTGAGGCAGGAGAATGGCTTGAACCAAAGAGGCGGAGCTTGCAGTGAGACAAGATCATGCCACTGCACTCCACCCTAGGAGAGAGCAAGGCTCTGTCTCAAAAAAAAAAAAAAAAAAGAAAAGAAAAGAAAAAGAAAAAGAAAGGAAGAAAAAGAAATTTTAATAAAAGAACAAATTTAGAGAAGAAAACATAGGAGTAAATCTTTAAATCTTTGTATCTTGGGTTAGGCATTGGTTTCTTAGTTACAAGAAAAGCAGAAATGACAAAAAGAAAAATTATGTAAATCTGGATTTCATTCAAATGAAAACCTTGTGCTGCAAACAGAAAACACTACCAAGAAAGTTAAAAGGCAATCCACTGAATGACAGAAAATATTTTCAAATCATATATCTGATAAAGAATTTGTATCCAGAATACACATAAATGATCCTTACAGGCCAAGTGTGGTGGCTCATGCTTGTAGTCCCAGTACTTGGAGAGGCCAAGGCAGGAGGATCACTTAATCCCAGGTGCTTGAGACCAGCCTGGGTAACCTAGTAAGACCCCATCTCAACAAAAAGGAAAAACAAAGCAAAACAAAAATCTGTACAACTGAATAATAAAAACACAAATAACCCGATTTAAAAGTAAGCAAAGAAAGGCATAAGAATGATACGATGGACTTTAGGGATTCAGTGAAAAGGGTGGAAGAAGGCTAAGGGCTAAACGACTACAAACTGGGTACAGTGTACACTGCTCAGGTGGTGGGTGCACCAAAGTCTCAGAAATCACCACTAAAGAACTTATTCATATGACCAAACACCACTTGTTCCCCCAAAACCTATGGAAACAAAAAATAAAAATAAATAAAAGTAGGCAAAGGATGATGCAACCTCATAAGAGAACCTGAAAACAAACAATAAAAATTAAAAATAGGCGAGGATTTGAACCCAACTTCTCTAAAGAAGGGTTACAAATGGCCAATAAGCACATACAGATTTCTTCTGCATCTTAGTCATTAGGGAAACACAAATCGAAACCACTTCACCCCCATCAACATGACTAGTAAAAAGTGCAGCAAGTCTTGTTACGGATATGGAGACGCTGAGACCCTCGTACGTTCCTGGTAGGACTGTAAACTGGTGTATCTGCTTTGGAAACACTTTGGTAGTTCTTCAAAATGTTAAGTGCTAGAGTTACCACATGACTCAGCAATTTCACTCCTATGTATTTATCCAAGAGAAATCAAAGCATACATCCACAGGAAGACTTGAACACAAATACTCAAAGCAACTTTATTTGTAATAGTTCAAAATTGTGAACAACTCAAATGTCCATCAGCAATTGGGAGGATGAACAAATAATGAGATATCCATAGGGTGGAATACTGTCAGCAACAAAAGAGTGTTACTGACACATGCAGTAATATGGATGAGTCTTGAAATAATTATGCCTAGTCACAGGAGCAAGCCACAAATGACAACATACTACATGATTCCATTTACAGGAAATACGCAGGACCAGCAGGTCTATAGAGATAGAAAGCTGATTAGTAGTTGCCTGGGGCTGGGGTGAGGGGTGGAGTGTTGGAGGGGAGTGGAGAGTGAATGTTAAGAAGTATGGGGTTTCGGCCAGGTGCAGTGGCTCACGCCTGTAATCCTAGCACTTTAGGAGGCCGAGGCAGGTGGATCACAGGTGAGGAGTTCGAGACCAGCCTGGCCAACATGGTGAAACCCCGTCTCTACTAAAAATATAAAAACTAGCCGGGCATGGTGGTGCACCTTTGTCATCCCAGCTACTCGGGAGGCTGAGGCAGGAGAATTGCTTGAACCCAGGAGGCGGCGGTTGTAGTGAGTCGAGATCATGCCACTGCACTCCAGCCTAGGCAAGAGAGCCTTTCAACTCTGTCTCAAATAAAAAAACATACAGCAAGTGTTAGAACAAACATGTGCTAAAAGTAGATTGTGGCGATGGTTGCACAATTTTGAATTTATTTAAAAACATTCAGTTGTCTACTTTAAGTGGGTAATTGGTATGGTATGTGAATTACAGATCAACAAATCCTTTTTAAACAGCATGTGAGTGATGGCAGCTGTCTGAAGCACCTTTCCTTTGATGCAGACGCACATGGCTGTGTGTTCTGGGAGCGGAGCCAGCCAACCAGCCAGTACTTCCTGAACCTTCTTGTTGTATGCAAAGCCCATACAGTGAGGCAAGTTAGAGGTTGTGCTCCCTGTCCTCAGGGAAGGGATTTGCTACATAAGCAAGGGTTTGATTATGAAATCTACAACCACAGTTGGAAATTTTAAAGAATTTAGGGAGGATTGGAGTAGTCATAACAGGGTTCCAGAAGAGGGGAGAAATTGCCCTGAGCCTTCCAAGGCAGGCAGACCAGTGACAGGGATTTAGAGAACTGCGCGTTATGAGGGACTATGGCAGCCACGTGTCCAGTATTTATCAAGTGCTCCCATCTAGAGCCTCCTCGAGTGCCTTCTGGGGCAGCCCAGGAGATATTGTGCAGCCCAGTTGCTGGAAAGTCATGCCTTGTATTAAATGGAAATCTCTCTCCTGTTAATAATACTCTTAGCACTGATGGTGCAGTTATTATTGCCAAAATGGTGCTGAGCCTCGGAAACACGCTCTCAGGTCATTCCGCCCACATGAGGCAGGTCATGTCACCCCCTCCTCCTTGTCATCACGGTTATTTTCCAGATGGAGGGACTTGGTCCTTAGGTATGTAGTGATCTGCCACAGTCACATTCCAAATCCCACACTCAGGACGCCCTGCGGTGCTGTCGGCTGCTGATCTTTCTCTTTTCTGATCCTCACAGAAAAAATCTAGTTTCTTTTCCATGTGATGGTGAATAAAGTCAAAGATAGGCTGGTTTTCTTTTTGCCTCCAGTCATCGTTTTTTTCCCCCTTGGGGTCAAACAAGCTCGGTTCTTGAATCATTCTGCATCCAGCAGGCTGTTGGTCTCAGGCTGTGATCAAGTCCATCAGTCCTTTACATGAGCGTGGGCCTCGGACTGAGATGGGCTCTCTGGTGTCTGACCAGCCCAGAGGGGCAGGAGACTCACACCCCATTCTCCTGAGTGATGCACATCGGTTGATACATTCCATGACAGAATTAGCTCTTTTGACTGCCACATTCCACTGTGGACTGAAATCCTAGGGCTTTTCTTCGTGTGCTGCTAAGTTAGGTCCAGGGACCTGAACAGGGAAACTCTCTTTAGGATTGAATAAAAACATTGCATCTGCCCAGGCTCACACCTGTAATCCTAGTGCTTTGGGAGGCTGAGGTGGGAGGATTACTTAAGACCAAGAGTTTGAGACTGACCTGGGCAGCATAGCGAGGCCCCATCTTTACCAAAACAAATTTTTAATAAACTATCTAGGTGTAGTGGCAGGCATCTCTAATCCCAGCTACTCTGGAGACTGAAGCAGGAGAATTGCTTGAACCCAGGAGGTGGAGATGGCAGTGAGCCAAGATTGTGCCACTGCACTCGAGTCTGGGTGATAAGAGTGAAAGTCTGAAAAAGAAAGAAAGGAAGGGAGGGAGGGAGGAAGGAAGGAAGGAAGGAAGGAAGGAAGGAAGGAAGGAAGGAAAGGGAAGGAAAGGGAAGGAAAAAAGGAAGAAAGAAGAAAGAAAGAAAGAAGAAAAGAAAGAAAGAAGGAAAAAGAAAGAAAGAAAGAAAAGAAAGAAAGAAAGAAAAAGAGAAAGGAAGGAAGAGAGAAAGGAAGGAAGGAAGAGAGAAAGAAAGAAAGGAAAAAGAGTCTGTGGCAGGCAGGATTTTGGCCGCCATGACTTCAGTCCTCTGGTCCTACTTCCATGCTGTTATGTGGCAAAGGGGACTTCTCACTAGGAAGCATGATGTTAGCTGTGGGTTTTCTATAGATGTTCCTTATCAAGGTGAGGAAGTCTTGCATCCTTAGCTTACTGAGGGTTTTTTTCACATAGGTATGTTGAATTCTGCCAAATACTCTTTCTGCATCTATTGAGTGGTCTATGGTTTCTCTTTTCTAGCCTGTCGATATGATGGATTACACGAATTGAGTTTTAAACCAGCCTTGCATAGCTAGGACAAATCCTACTTGGTCATGGCGTATAATTCTTTTGATACATTGGTGGATTATATTTGTTAGAATTCCGTTGAGGATTTTTGCAACTGTGTTTATGAAAGCAGTTGGTCAGTAGTTTTTCTTTCTTGTAATAGTCTTTTCTGATTATGAAATGCTGGCCTGCTAGGATGAGTTAGGAAGTGTTCTCTCTACTGTTTTCTGGAAGAGACTGCAAAGAATTAGTATCGTTTGTTCCCTAAATGTTTGGTAGAATTCATTTGCAAAACTATCTGGGCCTAGTGCTTTCTGTTTTCAAATGCTAGTTATTGATTCAATTTCTTTAATAGGTATAGGCCTTCTTGGATTATATGTCTCTCCTATGTGAATATAAGTACCATCTTTGTGTCTTTCAAGGGATTGATCCATTTTGCCTACATTATCGAATTGGAGGGTATAGAGCTGTTCACAATGTCCCCGCTATCCTCTGAATGTCCATGGTATCTGTAATGATGGTTTCTTTAATATATTTTATTTTCATTTTCGTTCAGTTCAAAATATATTCTAATTTCAGTTGTGGCTCTTCTTGGGACATAAGAGAATGAATAAAAAGAAGTAAATCAACAGGCAATTTCCCCCTTTCTGAGTGTCATGAGTCCCTGTTCCTCCTCTTCAAGCCTGTACTAAGTGTTCCCCAGGGCTTTCTTGTCTGCGCCCTCGTGCCCACTTGCAGATCGGGAGCTACCAGAGATAAGATGAGGAACTTGCCTGAGCGTCCTTCACATTCCAGCCTTCTCCCCAGTCCCACTGCTGCTGCTTCCTCTGAAGTGTCCTCAGGCAACTGCCCCTGCATCGCGTCTTGGCTTCAAAGCTGCGTGCGGTGGGAGCAGAGTGGATGTGCTTTTACTGTGTCTGGACCTGGGACTGAAACCTCCTGGATGTCTGTTCCTTATGGAATAATTTCTTACAAGTCTTTGGTCAAGATGAGCCAAAGTAACCTGGAAGTAGAGAACGGTCACCCAGCTGGACCTGGGGGTTGGCATTGGTGGCAGAGAAGGGAAAGGAGGGAAGGCTTCCCAGGGGAGCTCAAACCTGGCTGACTCTTAGCTAGGTGCTGGAGAGGAGGGTGTGGGGCAGGCGTACCAGGTGCAGAGACCAGCTGCGGTCCGAGGCGGGAGAAAGCCTGGTGTCTTTCTAAGACACAAGCTAAGGATTTCATACCATCAGGACACTGTGCAGCAGAACACCCAAGGAAAAGGCAAGACAGGCAGAGGCCAGGCCAGGCCAGGCAGGAGGTAGGACCTGGCAATTGTTCTACGGTGGTCAGATTTTGTTGCAATTTTATAGGGAAAGTATGAGTTTCCTGTAGCTGGTGCAACAAACGAGTACAAATATTGTGACTTAAAATACAGCCAGTGCATTACAGCTGAAGGACAGAAACCCAAAGCCAGCTGCACTGGGCTGAAGCCAAGGTGCCTGCGGGCTGGTTTGTTCCAGAAGCTCCAGGAGGCTCTGCTTCCTCCCTTTCCCAGCTTCCAGTGACCACCTACATTCCTTGGCTTATGGCCCGTCTGTCCTTAAAGGCGTCACTTCATTCTCTGCTTCCAGCATCACATCACCTTCCGGCGGTCACATCAGGACCACCTGGATAATCTGGGTAATCTCCCCATCTCATGCACTTCATTACCTCTGCAATGTCCCTTTTGCCCTCAAAGGCAGCATTCACAGGTTCTTGGGCTTAGGACATGGACATGTTGGGAGTCCTTATTCAGCCTACCAAGAGGGCATTTCACAGATTTTGATTGGAGGGAGTGATGTGATACAGCTGTTGAATTTGAGGCATAGAAAGATCTGTCTGGCCACAGAGAGCCTAGGAGGAGTAAGGGTGGAGGCTGCAGAGTGGTTGGTAAGCTGGGGAGTAATCCGTGCCGGTGACGAGAAGGTACGGCAGGGGCAGTGGCGTGAGGATGGGAGAGAGGATTTAGGGAGCACTCAGGAGCTGTAACCCGCAGGACTTGGAGCTGCATAGATGTGGAATGATTGAGGAAGGAAGTCTAGCAGGGCTCTGGGTCTCTGCCTTCATCAGCCGGGTCGCTGGTGGTGTCACTGACTGAAGAGGGAGTTACCCCTGAGATAAGCATGGAATCTTGGTGGGCATGAAGCCCCTGAGTCTCGAGAGGCAGCTGGCCGCAGCTATTTGGTCATGCCCAGCACATAGGCAGTGCTTGAATCTGTGATGGCATGAGATGACTCAGGGACTGTGTCTAGAATAAGAAGTGTAGAAGCTACTGGGAAATTAGTACAGAAGCTGCTGGGGAACAATGACTTCTGCAGTTAGAGAAAAGAGAGGGTGTGGAAGGAAGCCAGTGGGGCAGGGGAGTGCCAGGCAGCCATCACCGGCAGCCTGGCCAGAGCAGGGAGCTGACGCATCGCATTTAGACCAAGTAGTCCCTGGGCTGGGGAACGGCTGCCTCTTACTGAGGCCACCTAAAACCCTGAAAGAAAAAGGTGGAGAATGGTTCTGTGTTTTCGGTGTTAACCTTGGAGACCAGGGGCTCAGACTGGGGGCAGAGCTTTTTCTTGGACCCTTACTGTGTGCACACATTGGGGGGCTGAACAAGGCCCCTCCGTGGAACCCGGTGTGGCCTGTGGGACCCTCTGAGCTCTCAATCTGGTGCTGGCAGCAGTTGAAAAGCTCTGTTACTTGCCTTTCTGGGTACATTCACTGAAGAAGCCCAGCATTCTGGTGCAGTATGAAAGTCTCCCTGCCACTGAGAACAATATTCGCCCTCTGCTGTCATCCCCTGTAGGGCTTTGTAGAAAGACACTGATGGAGGGAGGGAGGTGTCGTTTCTTCCATGGCCATTGTTGCTTTTCCCTCTTGTGGCGTCTCCTCTCCAGCCCAGGGTAGGTGAGTGTTGGCTGAAGGGGCAAGGACAAGGCTGGATGGACAAGCTGGGACTTAGCCCCTGGGAGCAGGGTAAGCCCTTTAGTAGGACTGGATATCAGGAGCGGGGTGCATTTCAGATGGAGCGATGGGCACGCTGAGATGGAAAAGCAGGAATAGTCCTGAAGTGTGCACGGGCAGGGCTGGGGATGGCTCAGCCGAGGGGAGCACTCCAGGGTCCCCAGCTGCCAGGACACTGTCCAGGAAAGGAGGCAAGGAAGAGCCCCTCAGCCCTGCTCCTTCCCTTTGATGCCTTGTGTTGAACAGCCCTTGTTTTCCTGCACACATTCCCATGTGACCTTCTTAGAACCATGCACCTTGAAGTGAGTGAGGGGTCAGAGAATGAAACTGCCTCAGTCACCAATAGTCAGGGATAAAGCCAGGATAGAGACCAAGGTCTTCCATCCCTGGGGAGGGGAAGGGAACTAACTTTAGGGGTGCTCCTTATGTGCCAGGTATCTAATTTCTTATGAGGCTATGGTCAAGATGAGCCGGAGTAACCTGGAAGCAGCAGATGGTCACCAGCCAGACATGGGGGTTGGCATTGGTGACAGAGAAGGGAAAGCAGGGAAGGCTTCCCAGGGGAGCGTAGACCTGACTCTTGGCTAGGTGCAAGGTGGGGTGGGGTAGGTGTTTCAGATCTCCTGCCTCCTCAGCTCTCCCAAACCTAAGCACCGTGAGCCTAGGAACTGAGGCTTGCAGAGGAAGTGCCTGGCGCTAGGTAAGCTGTGGTGAGCATCAGAGTGTGCACAGGGGCTCCCTAGAAGCGTGTCTTCAGTCACGGTGTCAGTGGGAGATGATCTCTGACAGTCACTTCACTTCAACCATGAAAGCCTCTGGGGGGCATGAAGGGGCCCGGCCTGTGGGTGGCTGGGCTGGGACACAGGTCAACTCTCTCATCTACACATGGCTTGCATAAGGGACTTTTCTAAACCTCAGCTTTCTACACCTAAAGCTTTAAAATGCCCATTAATATACAAAGTCTTTCAGGCTGGGTGCAGTGTCTCACGCCTGTAATCCCAGCACTTTGGGAGACCAAGGCAGGCAGATCACCTGAGGTCAGGAGTTCGAGAGCAGCCTGGCCAACATGGTGAAACCCTGTCTACTAAAATTACAAAAATTAGCTGGACGTGGTGGTGGGCAGCTGTAATCTCAGCTACTTGGGAGGCTGAGGCAGGAGAATCACTTGAACCTGAAAGGCAGAGGTTGCAGTGAGCCTGGGTGACAAGAGCAAAATTCCATCTCAAAAAAAAAAAAAAAAAAAAAAAAAATATATATATATATATATATATATATATATATATATCACAAAGCCTTTCAGAAGTTTGTAGGAAAAATATAACATTTCCAAAATCATCTGATCACCCATCCTGTCATTTGTTGTTCTCTAAATCCCATGGACTCTGTTTCAGGGGATGCTTCATGCCAGCAATCTGGGAAACTCAGGTCCACTCTCCCTGACACTGGAGGCCTCTGATCCTTCATTCATGAAAAATCAAGCACTTCAGGGGATGCTTCATGCCAGCAATCTGGGAAACTCAGGTCCACTCTCCCTGACACTGGAGGCCTCTGATCTTTCATTCATGAAAAATCAAGCACTTTTTCTTACTCTTGCCAGTGGAGAAGGAAAAATGGAGAGACTTCATTTTCCTGGTTTTGAGGTTAATTCTTCCTCCCAAATAAAGATCCACAGAACCAGGGTGGGTGTGGGAGCCTGTCCAGCGTGATGAAGATATTAGCATATGCCTGTCAGCCGTGTGCCTCAGGTGAGTGCTCACCTAGCAGAACACCAGCTGTGCACCTGCAAAATGGAGCAACAGGGCGTCGTGCGGTTCAGATCAGGGCAGGCGATCGGCCCAGCTGGGAACAAACTGTTAGTTCCTGCCTCTGCTGGGAATAGGCTTAGCCTTCTAAAAATGAGTTAAAGCCTATTTCTAGCAGTTGACCATGTTGGTAAAGCGGATTAGCTCTTACTCTGCTCGTTATCAAAACACAGGGCTCAAGGTTCAGGGAGCTGGCAGAGAGGGTGTGTGAGAGACACCGGACCTGCTTCAGGCACGTCCAGACCCTGATCCCTCCCGCAAAAGCCTCCCCTGACTCCAAAACACACCAGGAGCATGTGATTGATGGCAGATGAATGTTTGAAATTGAGGCTGCCTTGGGAAAGAGGGCCCTGGAGGCTCCTGCAGCCCGAGGCCCTTCTGTCCAAAGCAGGGTCCCTCCAGGCCCCCCGCCCAGGCCTCTTTCCAGGGCTCAGCTTCCTGCCATCCCCAGCCCTCCTCCGCACCTCCTCCCTTGAGCTGAATCACGACGATTGTGTGTCCTGTTCCCGTGACCACTGGGTACAATCACAAATCTTACTGCTGGCAAGTTCTTTTGTCTGACTTCTGCAAGGCTTTTAATGGGGTTTCTGATGGAGTCACTGGAAAGGAGACTGTTTTCCTGCCAGATCCTCAGCAGAGGGAAGAATTTCCCTGTTGTTTCAGGATTATGGGTTATAAGGGAGGCGATACAAAGGCGCAGAGGAGAAGAATGGGCCAGGACACAAATTCCATACATGTTGGCCGGGAGCAGCAGCGTCTTACAGGGCCCTGGTGCGGTTTGGGGGCTGGGTCAGGCCTCATGGTCGCCTGCCTGTGTGGAGCCAGCCCTGAGCCCTGCCTGCAGTTGGCCCGGCACACGCGTGCATGCGCCATCCATGTGCTTACCTGGGGCATGTGTGCAGAGGCTAGGGGTGTTCACCTGTAGAGCACACCTTTAGAGGCCGCAAGGCTGCAAGGCTCTGTGCCAGGCAGCCAAGGCAGGGCTGACTGTGGGCACTCGTACTCGTTTGCTGCCTTCCCCAGTCTCCAGGGGAATGGGCACACACAGGCTCTGGAGCCAAAGTAAAGTGCCCAGATTCAGATCTTCCACTCCCTACCCAGTGTGACTGGGAAAAGCCAATTGATCTTACTGTGCCGAGTCTTCATGGTCAAACGGCATGCAGTGCACATTTGATATGGTTGTCATGAGGCTGGCCCGTGGCAAAGTTTCAGCAACTGTTGTCATCAGCATTACTCCACCTTAAGAAAGAAGAAAATAAGACCTACTTTTTACTTAGCTAACTAACGACAGAACTAACTAGGACATCTAATTCCAGTGAGAGGCTTCTTTTTAGAATACCAACCTGCCTTTCAGAAGCCAGATGGGGTGATCCTGGGGCTAGGTGGGTGATGAGCACTGTGGAGGGGTGGGGTTTGGCGCAGGCTATGTTGCCTTGGATTTCCAGGCACCCCTAAGTTCCCTGGTTAACCCAATTTCATCCAGGCTGCTTTGCAGTGAAGTGACAGCTATTTGGGGGTTCCTTGGTGCCCCCTGCCGGACAGATTGCATCTAACGCTTTCCTAGGTTGATGAAAGCCCTGGGTGCTTTGAGAATGGCCTCTCCAGATTCAGGAGGGACGTGGACATTTTTGTCTGCCTCTGCCTTAGCCATCCTGGGCCCAGCAGCTGAGTTCAGCCCTGACTTTTCTTTCACTAATGAAAAGAAATTGCTTTTAACTCTCCTTTTTCAAGCCACTTACCAATTGTTCTGCCCCAGTGGGTCACCCCATGCTGGAGGATCTCTCCATCAGCAAAACCAGAGGCTAGTCCCTACAGACGTTTGGTGGTTCTGTTCCATTCCGTTCTTTCTCCTTTTCAGTAGACAAAGCACGAGGTGGCCATACCAACAGTTTGTCCTTGTTTCCTCCTCGTGAGTTGGGAAAACAGGCGCCAGGAATCCTGGCAGGAGCATGTTGGCAGGGAGCTGAGGAGCCTTCTGTCCCCAAGTCATGCTGCTGACATGGCCAGGCCCTCCTCAGGCCTACTGGGTGTCCACTCATTGCGCCTCTGCCTGCGTGGCCTTGGAGGGATCATGTCTCTGAGCCTTTTCTTATATGACGAATAAACAAAATCTGCACAAAATTCCTTAACGGGTACTCTGAGGACTCAGCTAGTGGGTGGGAATACAATCGCTTTCATAATTAAGTTAAACTTTTTTGGGAGATAATTACAGACTCACATGCAGGTCTAAGAAATAATATAAAGATCTACCATGTACCCTTTACCGTTCCCCACCCCATAGCATCTTGCAAAATTTAGCACAGTCTCACACCCAGGATCTCGACAGGGACAGCCACCTGGAGCATTTCCGTCACCACAGCGTGGCTCATGCTGTTCTTTCACAGCCACTGCCGCCTCCCATCTTTAACACTGACAACCCACAAATCTGCTGTCCATTTCTATAATTTTGTCACTTCAAGAATAGTATAAAATGGATCCATACAGTATGTACCATTTTGGGTTTGAATGCCTTTGCTTGGCGTCATTCTCTGGAGATTCATCCAAGTTGTGCATATGGCCTGTGATTGCCATAAGCCCTGTTGTTTTCCAGGTCTCCTACGAAGTTGGTTCGGGCAACTCCGGTTAGTTTTTTGATGTTTCTGTTGGAATTTTCTAGCTGCTGTTTTGCTGACATCGTTCCTCTGGAAGATGACTTTAAAATTAGAAAACATTCTGGTCTTCCTTCTCCCCTGTTCCCTTTCTGTTCTTTCTCTTTCATGTGCTTCTGTCTTGTAGCTGTCTCTTAGGGCTTTTCCATCAGCCTTGTTCTCTTGTTCCTCCACATCCAAACTCTAGATTATCTCACTGCATGGCTTTATCTACAGATCGATGGCCCCACATCAGTCTCCAGCCCGGATATCACTCTTTTCCATCTTTTCCTGGATACCTACTGTCTGAGTCAGTTTTCTGTTGCTATAACTGAATACCTGAGACTGGGTAATTTATAAAAAGGTTCATTTTGGTTCATGGTTCTGCTGGCTGTGAAGTGCAAGATCCAACGGCCACATCTGCTGGACGTCAGGGGAGAGCCTCTTTCTGCATCATCAGCTGGTGGAGACGTGGAAGGGGAAGCAGACGCTTGTGAAAGGGGTGGCCCCGCTTTCCAACAGGCAGCTAATTCAGTCCCACAAGAACTCACTCACTCCCAGGAGAATTAACCCAGTCCTTCTACAGCAGCATTACCCCTCATGATGATCTAATCACCTCTTAGATCTCGCCACCTGCTAATACTACCATTCCGGGGACCAAATTTCCAAAGCACGAATTCTGGGGGACACATTTAACCCATAGCTCCTACCAAGATATTCCACAGGCGGATCAAACTCAGTCTCATTTCTCTCCTTCCCACCTCCCACACTTGCTTCTGGGCAGCTTTTAAATTCTCTTGTGGTCTCCAGTCATCTCCCATCTAGTTATGTCTCCATAGGGAAGTCAGTCTTTAACACCAGTCCAGCTTCCCTAAGGTGGCAGACAAGGCCATTTAGCTTCAGCGCCTTCTTCTTCGCCCTCTCTCCCTTCCTGTAACGCCCATCACATGGCTTCACTGTGTGGCACATGCCTCCAGCCTTTCCTTAACATGCCACGTCTGCCTGGAATGTCAGCTTTTTCTCCGGCCAGGAACCTTACCTTCGAGTTGGTTCAGCCGCTCATAGGGTAGGCTTTCCCCATGTGCTCATCCCGCCGGTGATTCCCTCCATCATGTGTCACTCTGGATCACCATGGCTTGTTTGCTGTCTGTCTTGCTCGGCAGTCTCCTGGAGGGCACAGATGCTCTTGGGGTTTGGAGGGGACCGCATCACAGGGTGCTGCCCGACAGGCAGTAGGAGCACCACGTGAATGCTGCCGAGTGGGTGGAGGACTCAGTCCTAGCTTCTGGAGAGGCCAGCACTTACAGAACGCTTTATGTGGGGCTGACTGTGAGCTAGGTGCTTTGCATGATCATTTTTTTTTAAAGAGATAGGTATTATTAGCTCCCGCTCAAGATGAGCAAAGAAAATCTAAGAGAGTTAAAGTGACTTACCCAGCTAACTAGAGGGGAAGGAGGGATGTGGACTCAGTTCTGGATGATCCCAAAGCCTGTGCTGTTTCAGGGTCATCCTTTCTCCTGAAGTAAAGGCTCAGCGGCTGTTACGTGTATATGGATCTTATCTGTGATTTTTAGATATGTGCAAATGTATGCGGTCGTGTGTGTTGGGGCAGAAAATTAGTATGTATTTGATAGAGTAAAATAAAAGGATCTAGGTACAGTGATTCTTAACTTGGGGCTTTTAGTGCCAAAGGAAGATTACAAGGAAGCCCTCCCTGGTGGGGATGGGGTCCTCAGAACCCGCAGGCTCCAACCTTATCTCAGTGCGTGCCTTCCAGCTCCCAGGGAGCTGTGCGGAAGCGGTACTCCAAGGGCAAGGGGGACGCGGGGGTTCTAGAGTGGGCCCAGCTCAAATGAGTACATAACTTAGCAAACCATGGGCCGGAAAGTGGAAATGGGATGTGCTTTTTCTAAAAAAAACCATTTATTTATTTTAAAATTTATTATTTTAATTAACAAATAAATATGGTATATATTTAGTGTACACAACATGTTGTTTTGAAATGTACATGTGCTGTGGAAAGCCTAAATGGAGCGAATTCACACAAGCATCGCTTCACATAGTTTTCATGGGATGTGCTTTTAATTCGCTTCTCCAGACTTCTAAGGCTTAGCGATCCCAAACAGGCATTGGCCTGCCTAATCATGCCTCCTGGAGCCGTGCGTGGTGGTGCAAACGCCTCTAGCTCCAGCCGCGTGGGAGGCTGAGGTGGAAAGGTCACTTGCACTCGGTAAGCCAAGGCTGCAGTACGCTGTGATGGCACCACCGCAATGCAGCCTGGGTGACAGGCTGAGACCTATCTCAAAATAAATACATAGATAATCATACCACCTTCTCAGAGAGTCCTTCTCTATCTTGCACAAAATACGAGCCACACTGTGCATCTGTAGTCCCAGCCACTTGGGAGGCTGAGGCAGGGGAATCACTTGAACCCGGGAGGTGGAGGTTGCAGTGAGCCGAGATTGCGCCACTGCACTCCAGCCTGGCTGATAGAGCAAGACTCCATCTCAAAAAAAAAAAAAAGCAAATGAGCTACCCCTCTCCACCCCAAGCAGCCAAACCTTGGAAAGACGTATCTCTCTTATTCTTTTTTGTTTTCTCCACATCCCTCACCACTATCTGCCATGTAATTATTATCGTTCATCACTTCTGTTAGGTCAGTGCCATGGGGTTGGGGATTTTGACTGTTTGCTTTAACTAATATATCACCAGTTCCTGAAACAGCGCCAGGCACTGAATCTGTGTTGAGTGAAGGCGGGGTGCTTTAGTCTTGTTCGAGCCTCGTCTAGTACCCACCCGGGGTTGGTACTATGGGAAATTTAGGAGGAGATGGTGGCACTCCTCCTCTCAGGAAGTTAAATGGAGAGTTGGATTGTCAGAGACTCAGATTATATTTACCCTCCTTAAAGGATGATACAGGGATTGGCAAAAATTTAAGAGTGAAATCGTAACTATTTTAGGGTTTGTAGACAGTATAAGGTCTCTGTCATATATTCTTTATTATTTTTTTTTTTACAACCCTTTCAAAACACAAAAATCATTCTTAGCTCACAGGTTGTACAAAAATAGATCATGGGCTGGATTTGGTCCATGAGTTGTAGTTTGCTGGCCTCTGAGATAGTAAATTATCCTGTCACTGTTTCATATATGCTTGTCAGAAGACATGAGATCCTGGGTCAGAGACAAAGGACTTTATTACTCACAGGCTGGAAAGAGCATCCTATTTGAGGCAGTCCTTGCTTTCTGTAGGACACAGAGCCAGAGCCAGCACGGAGGGCACAACTGGATGCTGTGTGAGCAGTGGGTTTGTGTCACAGCTGAAGACAGTCCCTTCCTTTATGGCAAGCCTGCTCTTTGTTCTGAAAGGAGACATTACCTCATCCCTCAGGGTTGCTTGCTGCAAACACGACCCTGAGCAATGAGTAGGAATGGAACCAGGCTGTGCGTTCTTGGCTTTCCCAGCACGTATGTGCAGGGATGCTCAGGGCCAGTGGTTGCCTCTGTCAACGGTGGCTTCATTCCTTTACATTTTCAATCATATTGACTGGAGTTCAGTGAATTCCAGGAAACATATTTGGGACTAATGACACAAAGAGAAATGAAATATGGTCCCCATGCTTCAGATACTGATGGGCTGTTAGCAGCTGTAATGTATCATGTTCACGGCAGAGGCATACACATTTCTCTGGCAGTACAAAGGGGTGCCTGGCCACTTTTTGGGCATCATGGGGACACATAAGAGAGGAAGTAGTTTTTGGAATGGTCATTAAGGGATGCCCAGGCAAGGCAGCATGGGAGAGAAGGGATGTCCAGGTAGAGGCTACCGCTCAGGCAGAGGCTCAGAGGCATGTGGGAGCACCACAGAGGATCGAAGGAGCAGGCATGGCAGAGCACAGCACAGGTGGGAGGGGCCCATGGTAATGAGGTCGGAAGGGAGGCAGTGAGAGAAGAAGCTACATTTTCCAGGAGCTGGTTGCTTAGGGACTCATCTAATCTTCATATCCTGTCAGGCAAGTTACCGAGCAAATACTGTGTGCAGATCTTTTCGATTAGGTATTGATTTGGAATTCTTCTGTATGGAAGATATGTTTCTTTTACAGGAGATTTTTTTTGTTTACCTTAAAAATCGAGAAAAAAATCATATATACGTATGGTGTGCAACATGACATTTTGATATAAGGATACATCGTGGAATGGCTGAATCAAGCCAATGTATGCATTACCTCACTTAATTTACTTTTTTTGGTAGGAACTGTCAAAATGTACCCTTTTAGTAATTTTCAAGGGTAAGATGTCCTTATTAACTTTAGTCACTATGGTATACAATGGATCTCTTGAACTTATTCCTTCTGTCTAACTGAAATGTTGTGTCTTTTGATCAACACTTCCGCAATCCCCACACCTTGGCCCCTGGTCACCATAGCTTCACTCCTTGTTTCTATGAGGTGAATTTTTTTACTTCCATAAAAGTAAAAAAAAAAGTGTGAGTGTGATCATGTGGTATTTGCCTTCCCACATCTGCTTTCTTTTACTTGCATAATATCCTCCAGGTGCATCCATGCTGTTAAATGGCAGGAATTCCTTCTTATTTTTTTATTTTTATTTATTTATTTAGACAGCATCTCCCTCTGTCGCCCAGGCTGGAGTGCAATGGTTCGATCTCAGCTCACTGGAACCTCCACCTCCCAGGTTCAAGCGTTTCTGCCACCGCAGTCTCCCGAGTAGCTGAGATGACAGGCAGCGGCCACCATGACCGCTAATTTTGTATTTTTAGTAGAGACGGGGTTTCACCATGTTGCCCGGGCTGGTCTCAAACTCTTGGCCTCAGGTGATCTGCCTGCCTCGGCCTCCCAAAGTGCTGGGATTACAGGCGTGAGCCACTGCTCCTGGCCTTATTTTTAGTTTTTTAAGACAAGATCTCACTCTGTCTCTCAGACTGGAGTGCAGTGGCACAATCTTAGCTCACTGCAGCCTTGAACATCTGGGTTCAAGGGCTTCTCCTGCCTCGGTCTCCCAAGTAGCTGGGACTACAGACAATGTCTTTTCTTAAGGCTGAATAATATTCCATGTGTATATATACCATGTTTTTTCTCTTTGTTCGCCACTGATGGCCTTTCCTTGGGTTGAGTCCATGTCTTGGCACTGTGAACCATGCTTACGCAGAGCCTGGAGGCTGTAAGCACACGATACCAGTTACTCCTCACAACAGCCTGTGCAGCCTCTCGGCAGACGGAAAGCCTAAGACTTACCTGATTTGCCCAGGGTCATGGCTGGCGGAGATCTGGGATTTGGGGCCAGGTAGGCTGATCCCACGGTTTGTGCTCTTCCGCACGACCCCCTGCTGCCTCAGAAGTGGAGGCTCAGGAAGGTGGTGTCATCTACCAAGGTTACTCACCTGACTGATGATAGAACAGGGATTTGTATCCATGTCCATCTGCCTGAAAAACCATCACTGCCTTCTCAGAATACAGGGGTCCTCATATGCCTACAAGTTTCAACATAATCAAAGGTGGTAACTAATAATAGGATTAGCTTGAGTTGGAAGGAGGCCGAGGTCAGGGATAGATATGTAGAGAAATTCTCAACCCCTCTTTCCCATTTGTTTTAACTGTTCTCAGCTCCTTCCACAAAAGCTAGGTTTTGGTTTTTGTTCGAGAAGGGGTTTTGCTCTGTCACCCAGGCTGCAGTGCAGTGGCAAGATCCTAGCTCACTGAAGCCTCAAGCTCCTGGACTCAAGTGATCTTCCTGCCCCAGCCTCCCAAGTAGCTGGGACTATAGGTGTGTGCCACTGCATCCAGTTAATTTTTTTTTTTACCGCATATTCTTATTTATTAATGGGAGCTAAACATTATACATGGACACAAAAAAAAGAAACTACAGACACTGGAGCCTTCTTGAAGTGGACCTTAGGAGAAGGGAGAGGATCAAAAAACTACCTATTGGGTACTATGCTTATCACCTGTTTCACAAAATAATCTGTACACCAAACCCTTGTAACATGCAATTCACATATATTGCAAATCTGCACATGTACTGCTGAACCTAAAATCAATGAAGTTTAAAAAATGTATTAGTTATAGTGCACTTTTCTATGGGTTTTGGGAAACACATAGAATCATGTATTTATGTACATAGAATACAGAATAATATAAAAAAACAGTGCAATTGGAATGTTTGTAACATAAAAAAAGATGAATGTTTGAGGTGATGGAAATCCCATTTACTCTGATGTGATTATTACACATTATACGCCTGCATAAAAATATTTCATGTTCCCTGTAAATATATACACCCACTATGTGCTCATAAAAATTAAGAATACAAAAGTTTTCTAAAAAGCAGTAGGCTGCATGAGATATACAGATTACTTAAAATTTTTTTTAAACAAATTGTTTAATCAGTTTTATGGAAGTATAATTTACATACAGTAAAATGCAACCATTTTAACAGAGGGGTGAATTTTGGCAAATGAATACATCTTCTAACACTTAGCACCACAATCAAAATACAGAACAGTTCCATCACCCCAAAAAGCTGCCTCATGCAATCAATTCCCCTTCAGATCTTCTCGGTAAGCACTGCTGGGGTGTTACAGGTCTGCCCTCTGTAATTATAGATTAGTTTGTGCTGTAAGAGAATTTATATAAATGGAATCATACAATATGTAGTTTTTTTATGTTTGACCTCTTTTTTTATTGCATTTTAGGTTTTGGGGTACATGTGAAGAACATGCAAGATTGTTGCATAGGTACACACATGGCAGTGTGATTTGCTGCCTTCCTCCCCGTCACCTATATCTGGCATTTCTCCCCATGCTATCTCTCCCCAACTCCCCACCCCCTGCTGTCCCTCCCCTGTTTCCCCCCACAGACCCCAGTGTGTGATGCTCCCCTCCGTGTCCATGTGTTCTCATTGTTCAACACCCGCCTATGAGTGAGAATATGC
>PVKV010022346.1:0-35560 GCA_004027835.1 Alouatta palliata
GGGGAGGGATAGCATGGGGAGAAATGCCAGATATAGGTGATGGGGAGGAAGACAGCAAATCACACTGCCATGTGTGTACCTATGCAACAATCTTGCATGTTCTTCACATGTACCTCCAAACCTAAAATGCAATAAAAAATACATATTTAAAAAAAAAAAAAAACTAGTAGCCTGGTTCCATTCTGTGAACCTTGTTAGGTCCTCCAATCTTACAGATAACCCCAGGCCATTAAGAGAAGTTTCATTTGAGTTCATTAAGATTAAGAGAATGCAGGGAGATAGATTGTCACACATCGTAGAAATGTTTTAATCCCACATGCTCAAGACTAATCCAAAACAAATATGTTGTATGTGTGTGTGTGTGTGTGTGTGTGTATATATTTAATACACACACTCTCTTGAGTTTTATGGAGTCTATGGAGTACAAGCAAATAAAATCAGTGTGTCTTTTGCTGTTGCTGCTTTTTAATTAGGAAGCAGAGGGATAAACTTCTGTTACCTGGAATTGTCCCCTATGTGGAAAACATCCTTTGCCTGTAATGGCAGATAAATAAGGCATTAGTATCTGTTCCCTTCTGTATTCTCAAAGGCTACCTTATCTCCCAATATGCAAGGAGATGGAACCAGAGAGCCTGGGAACTTTTCCCTTCTGTCAAAACTGGAACCATTATTGTTACAGTGCACGCATCTGGTGCTTTCTGCCCAAATACAGATTGGTCATGATCTGTGGTATTTCCCAGAGCAGAGGGTGACTTTGCCGGCTGGTCCTGGAAGAGAAGAGACCCTGGAGGCTAGGGGCATGGCAGAGGAAGGAGCGGTCCAGAGGGTCACTGCATGACAGCCGAGACCTTAGGAGGCTGGCAGCCATCAGGGCAGTTCGGAGAGTGCAGTCCTGAGGTTGACTGCCACAAACTGACTTCCCACTTGGGCTTACTCAAAAGAGGACTTACTGGGTATTTTTTGCTCTTCTGCTTGCTGTTTGTGGTTGCATTAACCTCAATATGCCTACCTGCAGCAACCCTGTTTCTGGGATTATTAACTGCCAGTGGCCACTCAGGATTCTATATTAACTATACTAGCTGCAGTCACTACAGATCTTTGCAAGTCCAGTTTCTTCTTGGTCCTCCAGCTTGTTCCCAAACACTATGTAGTAGAAGAGACTGATCCTGATGATGCTCCCTAATGCTGCCTTCACCTTGCAGCCCAAACAGTGTTCTAAGTCCTTGATTCTCTATGTGTTTTTTCATAATAGCATTTAAAATCATTTTATTGTTTGTATACTTCTTTACTGTTTCCCTCTTCCTCCACTGGGATAGAACCTGTGTGTTCTGTTCATTGCTGCCTCCCTGTGCAGAACACTGCTAAGGACACAGAAGGTGCTTAATAAGCACATACAGGAAAATGACAAATGAATAAATGGATATATTAGGACTACTTTTGTTTTGCTCATCAAATTTCTTTTAATTAACATTTGTAGTGTACAAGACATTGAGGATGTCACTGTGAGTCACAGGGAGGCTAAGGGACTGTCCCAGTTCATACAGCTTCATTGCTATGGGCAGGGTCATTTTGGGAAGACAGAAACAAGTATATGATACAAGAAGTTCTGGTAATGTTAGTGGCATGCGTGGGAACCTCTTGTCTTTAGTGAGCACTCTTTGTACTTCTTCATCTGTGCACAGGTCTTTGATGGAACAACAGAAGAGACAGGGCTCATCCAACTGATCCAAGGAGCTGAGAGATCCAGGACCTGCCTCAGCAAAGAGGTGAGAATGGGATGTAAGGAGTCAGCACTAGTGGCCTAAAGAATCACCTAACAGGGAAAGCTGAACGTATGGACATTCTGGGGTCTTCTGCCACCCAGAAGTATAGGGCAAGGAAACTTTGGGCCAATATCCATGATGAACACAGACGCAAAAATCTTCAATAAAATAATGGCAAACCGATTGCAACAGAACATCAAAAAGCTTATCTACCACGATCAAGCAGGCCTCATCCCAGGGATGCAAGGCTGGTTCAACATATGCAAGTCTATAAATGTAATTCACCACATAAACAGATCCAAAGACAAAAACCACATGATTATCTCAATTGATGCAGAGAAGGTCTTTGACAAAATTCAACAGCCCTTTATGGTAAAAACTCTCACTAAACTAGGTATTGGTGGAATGTATCTCAAAATAATAAAAGCTATTTGTGACAAACCCACAGCCAATATCATACTGAATGGGAAAAAAACTGGAAGCATTCCCTTTGAAATCTGGCACCAGACAAGGATGCCCTCTCTCACCACTCCTATTCAATATAGTATTGGAAGTTCTAGCCAGAGCAATCAGGCAAGAAGAAGAAATAAAGGGTATTCAGTTAGGAAAGGAAGAAGTCAAATTGTCTCTGTTTGCAGATGACATGATTGTATATTTAGAAGACCCCATCGTCTCAGCCCAAAATCTCCTGAAACTGATAAGCAACTTCAGCAAAGTCTCAGAATACAAAATCAATGTGCAAAAATCACAAGCATTCCTATACACCAATAACAGACTTAAAGAAAGTCAAATCAAGAATGAACTGCCATTCACAGTTGCTACAAAGAGAATAAAATACCTAGGAATACAACTAACAAAGAATGTAAAGGACCTCTTCAAGAAGAACTACAAACCACTGCTCAACAAAATAAGAGAGGACACAAACAGATGGAGAAACATTCCATGCTCATGGTTAGCAAGCATCAATATCATGAAAATGGCCATACTGCCCAAAGTAATTTACAGATTCAACACTATCCCCTTCAAGCTACCAATGACCTTCTTCACAGAACTGGAAGAAACCACCTTAAACTTCATATGGAACCAAAAGAGAGCCTGCATAGCCAAGTCAATTCTAAGCAAAAAGAACAAAGCTGGAGGCATCACACTACCTGACTTCAAACTATACTACAAGGCTACAGTAATCAAAACAGCATGGTACTGGCACCAAACAGAGATATAGACCAATGGAATGGAACAGAGTCCTCGGAGGCAATGTCACACATCTACAACAATCTGATCTTTGACAAACCTGATAAAAACAAGCAATGGGGAAAGGATTCCCTCTTTAATAAATGGTATTGGGAAAACTGGCTAGCCATGTGCAGAAAGCAGAAACTGGACTCCTTCCTGACACTTTACACTAAAATTAACTCCAGATGGATTAAAGACTTAAACATAAGACCTAATACCATAAAAACCCTAGAAGAAAATCTAGGCAAAACCATTCAGAACATAGGCATAGGCAAGGACTTCATGACTAAGACACCAAAAGCACTGGCAACAAAAGCCAAAATAGACAAATGGGATCTACTGAAACTCCACAGCTTCTGCACAGCAAAAGAAACAATCATTAGAGTGAATCAGCAACCAACGGAAGGGGAAAAAAATTTTGCAATCTACCCATCTGACAAAGGGCTAATATCCAGAATCTACAAAGAGCTAAAATAGATTTACAAGAAAAAAAACAAGCCCATTCAAAAGTGGGCAAAGGATATGAACAGACACTTTACAAAACAAGACATATATGAGACCAACAAACATATGAAAAAATGCTCATCACCACTGGTCATTAGAGAAATGCAAATCAAAACTACATTGAGATACCATCTCACACCCGTTAGAATGGCAATCATTAAAAAATCTGGAGACAACAGATGCTGGAGAGGATGTGGAGAAATAGGAACGCTTTTACACTGTTGGGAGTGTAAATTAGTTCAACCATTGTGGAAGACAGGGTGGTGATTCCTCAAGGGCCTAGAAATAGAAATTCCATTTGACCCAGCAATCCCATTACTGGGTATATATCCAAAGGATTATAAATCGTTCTATTATAAGGACACATGCACACAAATGTTCATTGTGGCACTGTTCACAATAGTAAAGACTTGGAACCAACCCAAATGCCCATCAATGATGGACTGGACAGGGAAAATGTGGCACATGTACACCATGGAATACGATGGCAGCCATAAAAAATGATGAGTTCATGTCCTTTGTAGGGACATGGATGAACCTGGAAACCATCATTCTCAGCAAACTGACACAAGAACAGAAAATCAAACACCACATGTTCTCACTCATAGGTGGGTGTTGAATGATGAGAACACATGGACACAGGGAAGGGAGCATCACACACTGGGGTCTGTCCGGGGGAACTAGGGGAGGGACAGCGGGGGTTGGGGATTTGGGAAGGGATAACATGGGGAGAAATGCCAAATATAGGTGATGAGGAGGAAGGCAGGAAATCACATTGCCATGTATGTACCTATGCAACAATCTTGCATGTTCTTCACATGTACCCCAAAACCTACAATGCAATAAAATATATATTTTAAAAAAAAGGTCGACATCAAATTAAAATGTAACTTGAAAAAAAGAAACTGTTCTGCTATAACATGGAAACTTCTTTGGTTTTGAGGGACTCTTAAACTCTTAGAATTTACTTGGACTCAACCCAAATGCCCAGCAATGATAGACTAAATAAAGAAAATGTGGCACATATACACTGTGAAATACTATGCAGCCATAAAAAAGGTTGAGTTCATGTCCTTTGCAGGGACATGGATGAAGTTGGAAATCATCATTCTCAGCAAACTAACACAGGAACAGAAAACCAAACACCGCATGTTCTCACTCATAAGTGGAAGTTGAACAATGAGAACACATGGACATAGGAAGGGGAACATTACACACTGGGGCCTCTTGTGGGGTAGGGGAGCTAGGGGAGGGATAGCATTAGGAGAAATACCTAAGGTAGATGATGGGTTGATGAGTGCATCAAACCACCATGGCACGTGTATACCTATGTTAACAAACCTGCACGTTTTCTGCACATGTATCTCAGAACTTAAATTTAACAACAGAAGAAAGGATCTTAGTAGACAAATGAAAAAGAAAAAAGAAAAAGGCTAAGAAAGCTTAGGGGAAAAAGTCAAGAATATTTCCCATACATCCAGATATTAGGCCAGTTCTCTTTCTCATAAGGTTTAGCATTTGATGAGTTATTACCACGTGCTGAGTGACTCATTCATTAATTTTCACAATAACCCTAGGGAAAAAGCAAACAACATTATCATCTCCATATAGAAATAGGCTAATTGTGGTGGTTAACTTGTCCAGTTTTCACTGCAGGGCACTTGTCTGACTGTCTGTTGTGTCTAAACATGAAATTGTGTTGCTTTCTTTAGTTCACCTTAATGTCTGAGAAAAGATGAGGTTGCAGTGAGCCGAGATTGCACCATTGCACTTCAGCCTGGGAAAAAGGAGCAAAACTCTGTCAAGCAAGAAGGAGGGAGGGAGGGAGGGAAGGAAGGAAGGAAGGAAGGAAGGAAGGAAGGAAGGAAGGAAGGAAGGAAGGGAAGGAAAGAAGTGAAGGAAGGAAAGAGAAAAAGATGAAAGGAAGAAAAAGGAAAGAAAGAGAAGGAAGGAAGGAAAGAAAGAAATAAAGAAAGAGGAAACAGGAATTGGTAATGGATTCTAAGAATCCCTGAAGAAAAATTCAGCAGCCAAGAGGAATCTACACTGCTCTGTTTCCAGAATGCTGTAAATGGGGAATAATGGAAAGATTGAGGGTCATGAAATCCTTGCCTAAGCCAATGACTAGAATGATTTTTCCAGTGTTATAGTTTCAGATCTAAGGTTTAAGTCTGTAATCCATCTTGAGTTGATTTTTGTATAAGGTGAGAGATGAGGATCCAGTTCCATTCTCCTACATGTAGCTAGCCAATTATCCCAGCACCATTTGTTGAAAAGGGTGTCATTTTCCCACTTGATGTTTTCATTTGCTTTGTGGAAGATCAGACAACTGTAAGTATTTGTGTTTATTTCTGGGTTCTTTATTCCATTCCACCAGTCTGGATTTCATGACCAAGAACCCAAAAGAAAATGCAATAAAAACAAAGGTGAATAGTTGGGATCAAATTAAACGAAGGAGCTTTTGCACAGAAAAAGGAACAGCCTGCCGAGTAAACAGACAACCCACAGAGGGGGAGAAAATCCTCACAGTCTATATATCTGACAAGGGATTGATATCCAGAATCTACAACAAACTCAGTAAGAAAAAAGTAAACAATCCCATCAAAAAGTGAGCTAAGAACATGAATAGACAATATTCAGAAAAAGATGGGAAGTAAACATATTAAAAAATGCTCAACATCGCTAATGGTCAGGCAAATGCAAATCAAAACCACAATGTGATACCTCCTTAATCCTGCGAGAACGGGCATAAAAAAAATAATGTAGATGTTGGCATGGATGCGGTGGACAGGGAACACTTCTACACTGCTGGTGGAAATGTAAACTAATATCCGCTATGGAAAACAGTGCGGAGATACTTTAAAGAACTAAAAGTAGAAATATCTGATCCAGCAATCCCACTACTGGATATCTACCCAGAGAAAAAGAAGTCATTATTCTAAAAAGATACTTGCACACGCATGTTTGTAGCAGCGCAATTCACAATAGCAAAATTATGGAACTAACCCAAATGCTCATCAATCAATGAGTGAATAAAGAAATGGTGGTATGTATATACGCTGGAATACTACTCAGCTATAAAAAAGGAATGAATCAACAGCATTTGCAGTGACCTGGTTGAGGCTGAAGACTGTTATTCTAAGTGAAGTAATTCAGGAATGGAAAATCAAACATTGTGTATTCCCACTGATATGCTGGAGCTAAGTTATGAGGATGCAAAGGCAGAAGAATGATACAATGGAGTTTGGGGATTTTAGGGGAAGAATGAGAGGGGGAAAGGGAAAAAAGACAACAAATATGGTACAGTGTATACTTCTAGGGTGATGGATTCACCAAAATCTCACAAATCACCACTAAAGAACTTAGACATGCAACCAAATACAACCTGTACCCCAATAACTTACAGAAAAATAAAATGAAAAAAAGATTGAGGGGAATCACAGAGGTAAGAGGTACACATGAAATTGACTTCCATAGTCATATTTTCCACTCAGCTTTTGGTAAAACTGCCTGGTGACAATCTGGTATTTATGAGTTTGCTTCCCCTAAAAAACCCCCAAAACTAAGATACTCTTAGGGTTAAAGGATCTATTGGCACACCCCCAGCCCCCATGATATGATTTTACTATACAGATATAAAACTATGACCAGGAAGTTTCACTATTTATTCTAATATAAAAGTACCATGGAAAAGTTAAGATGAACCAACCGCACAACTGAATATTTCTTAATTGCAATCAGTTGAGACCTGTGGATCAATCTATTATGGATATCATTTTTAAACATGTGCTATATACCAGGCATGATATTAAATATTTCATGTATTTATTAACTTTATTCCATGCAGCAGTCTACAAGGAGTTTATTATTCAGTATTATTCACACTTTACAAATAAGGAAAATGGCTCTAAAGGCTAGGGATGGTGGCTTATGCCTGTAATGCCAGCACTTGGGAGGCTGGAGCAGGAGGTTTGCATGAGTCCAGAAGAATTGTTTGGGCCTGGGAAATCAAAGCTGAAGTGGTCACTAGGTCAAACAGTGATTATGCCACTGTATTTCAGCCTGGGCAACAGAGTAAAACTCTATCTCAAAAATGAAAAAAAAAAAAAAAAAAAGGTGGCTCAGAAAAACCTATTGGTTTTGCCAAGACCAGATTGCAAAGCCAAGACCCAGGATACCTGCCTCCACAGTTTCTTCCACTTTACTTCATACAGCTGGTATCATTGTCAATATTGTTAGCAAAGTCCTGTTAGCAGACAAGTCATTAGGCTCTTGAGAGGGAATATGGACAATGAGAAAGCTGTGATTGCGGGCTTAAGGTAACCATGAGGAAGTAGTGCATAAAGTTTTAGAGGAGAGGGTATAAGGAAGTAGAAGGGTAGGAAAATGGAAGACTTCTAAGACCAATTTCCATCTTCTATTATTGGCTTTTTTTTTTTTCTGTGCAGTGTCTCCTGTGAAACCTAAGGTAGGAGCACACTGCAACCAGGAATCTCTATGAACATGAAAAAGAATAATATTGTCTCTTCTGAGCACAGTGGCTGAAACAGAATTACTGACTAAAATTCAAAGTGATAAGTGAGCCTGTCTTGGCAATGCTTTGAGATTTCCCTTTCATCTTTGAACAGTAGAGCTGGGCGTTATCAACTTCCAGTTGTTTTCCCGATGTTTTCCTTGGATCTTAGGGGACCACAAAAGACAAAACTGGAGGCCAAAGGGCAATGCTCAGGCCAAAACAGATCTTGATTTATATTTTATTGGGAAATCATTTGGAAAAAATAGTTATTCTCTTTAGAAAATAAGGAAAAAAGTTACTTTTGCAGTTTATGGGAGAGCAGTTTTAGGCTCAAACAAGCTGTAAATACTTAAAAATTTATGTATTAGGTTGACTTGAATGTGAGAGTGAAGTTTAGACAATAGATCTTTGTATACTCACATCAGTGCTAATTCCATGTATTAAAAAGTTTATTTTTCAGTATTTAAAATACTTATTAAAATTTAAACTAATCTTTTCCAGTGTTGCACAAAATATTAAAATTGGCTTTCTACAGAATCCCTAAACCATGACCCTTCGTGTCATACTGCAAATCTACAGAGATGTCTTTGAACAATTGAAGTTGGCTTCTTGGAAAAGACCTGAACTCATACAGTATTTTGATTGTAATTGAGACTCATCCTGCTGCTGAATGAGTTTGTTCAATCCTCTCATTTTCAGAGGATGTGCTACAAAAATAATTCTTTCTATTGTTCATTGTTTTTCACATTATGTATGCTTCTTTGATTTATTCTATCGCAGGCGAAGGGACAGACTGATGCTAGGCTATTCTCATTGGCTGCTTTGAGATAACATAAGGAACACCCTAAGGACCAATTCGGATCATGCATGTTTGAACTAATTTAAAATGTTACTATTATTGCATTTAGTTATTATTTTTATTAAGGTATAATATGCAAACAGCAAAGTTCACAGATTTTAGTGTACAGCTCAATAAACGTTTACATATAAATGCAGTTATGTAACCAACAACCCAGATAAAAATAAGATTATCCCCAGCACCCAGAAGGTTTTCAGTGCTGCTTCAGAGTCAGTAACTGTCCTCTGCTATGATGTAACCAATTGTTTTGTTTCTGTCATTGTACATTTATTTTGCCTGTTATCAGAGTGATGGAATCATGCAATGTGTACTCTGTTGTGTCTGTCTTTTTCCATTCATCACTGTCTCTGTGAAATTCATCCATGCTATTGCGTATATCAATAAACTGTCTCTTTATTATTGCTGAATAGGTAACATTCCACTGAATGATTAAAACATAATTTGTTTTTCCATCTTCCTGTAGATGGGCATGTAAGTCGTTTCTGGTTTTCGGCTATTATAAATAAAGTTATTATGAACATTCTTGAATGTATGTTTTGGTGGGCTTATGCAGTCATTGTTTCTTGAGACTATACCTAAAAGTAAATTACTGAGTCATAGTTTAAGTTACTGTTTGACTTGGATACTGCCTAATAGTTTTCCAAAGTATTTTAACCATTTTACAATGTATGGGTTGCAGTTGCTCCACTCCCTTTCAATGTGTATTTTCATTTTGCATTGCAGCGTTTTTAATTTAATTTATTTTATTAGAGACTGGGTCTTATTATATTACCCAGGCTGGAGTGCAGGTGTTATTCACAGGTAGGATCATTGTGCTCATAATGCATTACAGGCTGGAACTCCTGGGCTCAAGCAATCCTCCTGCCGCAGTCTTCAGAGTAGCTGAGACTATAGGTACATACCATGGTGCCCAGCTTTCTGCACTGTAGTTTTGTCTTAATGTTTTTTTTTGTTTTGTTTTGTTTTGTTTTTTTGAGACAGTGTCTCACTCTGTCACCGAGACTGGAGTACAGTGGCATAAACACAGCTCACCGCAGCCTTGACAACCTGGGCTCAAGTGATCCTCCCATATCAGCCTCCTGAGTAACAAGGAATACAAGCAGGCACCAACATACCCAGGTAATTTCTTTTTAATATAAAGATAAGGTCTCACTATGTTGCCCAGGCTGGTTTTGAACTCCTAGGCTTAAGTCATCGTCCCACCATAGCCTCTCAAAGTGCTGGTGTGAGACACCAAGCCTAGCTTGCAATGTGGTTTTCATTTGTATTTCCTTAATGACTGATGGTTTGAACTCCTCTACATATGCTTATTGACTCTTTGAATATGTTCTGTTGTTAATTGCCCATTGAATTACTTTGTCCATTTTTTTAATTGGGCATTTTGTCTTTTTATTATATTCTTTATTCTAGTCTTTTTTTGGAATATATGTACTGGAAATATCTCCTCCCAGTTTACGGCTTGCTTTTTTACATTTTTAATGATGTCTTTGGATAATCTGAAGTTGTAATATTACTGAAGTGCAATTAATCAATTATTGACTTAAGATTAGCACTTTTTCTGCTATGTTTTAAAAAATTTTCTCTACTTAAGACACAAAGAATCTCCTATGTTTTCTTGAATATTTATATTTATAATTTATCTTGAACAGTTGATTATAAAATTTCCGTATTGTATAACACAGGGGCCAAGTTTCATTTTTTTACTATTAGTATCCAGTTTCTCCTTATTGTTTATTGAAAAGACCATCATTTGTTCAAATTGCACTGGTACATCTGCAGCAAAGCAGGTGACTGAATATGTCTGAGTCTGTTTCTAGACTTTCTGTTCCATTGTGGTATTTGTCTTTACTTGCACTAATATATCACTGTGTTAGTAGTTACAATATTTCAGTAGTAGTTGACAGTCTCAGTCCACCAGCTTTGTTTTCTTCTTTACAATTGTCCATTTGTCCTAAGTCTTCTATATTTTATAGACCTTTAGAATTTTATAGACCTTGTCAATTTATACACCTCCATGCATATATGGTCTGAGATATTATTTGGAATTATATTAATTTTAGAGATCTATTTGGGAAAAATAGAAATCTTAACAATATTAAGGCTTTCAGTCCATAAAAACAACTTACCTCTTTGCCTTTTTAGTTTATCACAGCAATATTTTTAGGTGTTAATTTAAATATCTTGCCAATGTTTTGTTGTATTTACTTCTAGATATGTAAAATTTGATGCTATAGTAAATTTCTACAGAAAACTAAACACCACATGTTCTCACTCATAAGGGGAGTTGGACAGTGAGAACACATGTGAGGGAAACATCACACACTGGGGCCTCTCAGGCGGTGGGGAGAAAAAGGAGGGAGAGCATTAGGACAAATACCTAATACATGAGGGGCTTAAAACCTAGATGACAGGTTGATAGGTACAGCAAATCACATGTATACCTATGTAACAAACCTGCACATTCTATACATGAGTTCCAGAACTTAAAGTAAAATTAAAAATACGTATATTTTCAAACTAGTTCATTGCTAATGTATATAATGGCACTTTCTCTTTGCCTTTGGTGTTCAGCAGCTTGACGATAAGATTATTTGGTATGATGTTCTTTATCTTTATTGTGCTTGATATTTGTTGATTTTTTTGAGAAAAAGAGTAACTTCCATAACTAAAAAAAATTGTTAGTAATTTACTTTTTAAATTATTATTCTGCCCTCTTTCTTCCCCTTCTGAGACTTTAAAATACACATATTCAGACCTTTTCAATGTGTCATACATATGTCTTCTACGCTGTTTGTGTTTTTTAATCCTTTTTTCTTACCACACTTTATTTTGCTTTCAAATTATTTTAATACATTATGTTTGCTCATTATATAAATCTTGAAGGGTGAATAGGTAGATGTCACTATTTCTGTTTTACAGGTGAGGACACTCAGGAGTGAGAAATGTAAATCAGTATGCTGATCACCAAGCATCAAATTAATTATTGACTAGGAACTTTTAACTTAGTATGCTGTCCAATAGACCAAACCTCATTACAATAAACTGTGAGCTCAGGAAAGAAATATCAGAAGGGTCCTAAATTAAGAAGCAATTCCCTTCTAGATGTAATTATTTGAGCAGTATTTATCCCAGACAAAATCTTAAAATTTCATAGAAATGGACATGCAAAGTGGCTCTTCTGTATACCTCATCAATGCCAAGAGATTAGGAGTTTCTAATCACAGTAACTAATTTTATACTACAGAATGGTGTTAGTACACTATGGTTCACTATGTAGTACGGCATACCCCAGATGATAGCTCTTTTTGTAGCTAAGTCTTGGGTTTAAACATATCTCTCCCTATCCCTCCCTTCCCTCTACCCTTCTCAACCTCTGCTATCCTCTGCTCTACTTTTTACTTCTATGAAATCAACATTTTTTCAGCTCCCATATATGAATGAGAACATGTGGTGTTCAACTTTCTGTCCCTGGTTTATCTGACTTAATGTCCTCCAGTTTCATTGATGTTGCTGCAAATGACGGGGCTTCGTTCTTTATTATGGCTGAATAGTATTCCACCATGTATATATACCACAGTGTAAAATCCATTCATCTGTTGTACACTTGGGTTGATTCCAAATTATGACGATTATGAATAATGCTGCATTAAACATAGGGGTGCAGATGTCTCCTTGATATACTGATTTCTTTTCCTTTGGAGAAATTCTCAATAATGGATTATGTGGTAGTTTTATTAATACTTTATTGAGGAACTTCTGTCATGTTCTTCACAGTAGCTGTTCTGGTTTTAGTTTTTAGTTTACATCCCCACCAATGTAAATAAGAGTTTCCTTTACCCTGAATCCTTGCCAGCATTTGTTATTTTTTGTCTTTCTTATAATAGCCATCCTAACCGGGATAAGATGATACCTCATTTTGGATTTAATTTGCATTTCTATAATGATCAGTCATATTGAGAATTTTTTTCATGTATTTGTTGGCCATTTATATGTCTTTTTATGGGAAATGTCTGCTGAGATCATTTGCCTATTTTTAAATCAGATTCTTTGTTTTCTTGCTGCTTTAATGTTTGAGTTCCTTGTGTATGCTGCATATTAATTCTCAGTCAGATGAGTAGTTTGCAAATATTTAATCCCACTTTGTAGGTTAGCTTTTCATGCTGCTGATGTAGAAGCTTTGTAGTTTAATATGATCTCATTTGTTTCTTTTTGCTTTTGTTGCCTGTGGTTTTGAGGTTTCAGTCATAAAGTATTTTCCAGACCAGTGTTCTGAAGCACTTCAACTATGTTTTCTTCTGTCTCTACTACACTTTTAATATTTCAGTTGATCTGCCTTCATGTTCATTGATGCTGTCTTCTGTTGTATCCAGTCAGATGTTAAGCTCATCTGAATGCAAACATGGCCTCAAGTTCCTACTCCTACATGCATTAGAGCCTTTGAAATGCAATTTCAAAGTTTCTTTTCTCAAGAAATTGAGTCTATTTTCCTACTCTTCCATTTGGATTGGTATCTCACAGTTGTTAAATTAGCAAATGTCTTGAGGGGGAGAACATGTATTTATGTAGCTTATCTAGGCAGGCATAATCTTATAATATCTTCTTCATCTTAGGAGACATAATATTGTAAGCCTTTTTGATTATGTTGGTGATTTCATACTGTCCTTTAGAAGACAGATGACATTTTCAGTCTCCCATTTCACCAAAATTCAATGACTTACCTATGAGAAACACTGACCGTATTTTGGGACTCTTCTGGCTTTCAATCCATTAAATCAGTGCCACACAACCACCATGATTCCAGCTAGTTTCTTTCCTCCCAGTAGCATTTGTTTATCCTGATCTGGCTTATAGCGTGAATCAGAAAGTGATCCTCTGGAAGTAAACATTTGGTGATCTTCTGCTTACCAAAATAGAGCTCTTCCCTATGTTGAATTTTAGTTGATCTAGTTTCTGTTGCTTCAATAGCTCTTTGATGCATTTTGAAATATGTTTTCTAATTTCTCTTTTTTCCCCTTCATCACTGCAGTGGAAATATTGGTCTGTTGTGATCTATTGCATCTTACCTGAAATAAGTTAAAAATGCAATTGTTAGATAGAAATTTTAAAGGTTGAGGGGGCAATCTTAGGAAGAACATAAGGAATAATTATTACAGTATGTTTATAACATGATCCTGTAGACTTCAGGGAATTAGGAGAATGCATTTTTCAGAGCAAGTAAGGATCTTTAGATTAGCTTAGCTTTAACACTACCTTCATTTAATGATGGGTGCTGGTACACACTTTTGGTGAGCTAGCCTCATCCCCATTAAGCTTTTCAGATTCCATTTCCCTTTCAGCCCTGCCCTTTGTATTATCCACTTTGCCTCCAAAGCCATTCCTTTCTGAGCTTTGTGGAGATGCAGCCCTATGAGTCATATATTCAGATTTTCTCAATTCAGAGGGAGCTCCAGTTTAATTTATAGTTGGTTTTCAACTTTGTTCCTATGACTGGTTCATTTCACCAGTTTGACACTCTTTGTCTACATAAATCATAGCTTAAAACATCATGGGTAATTTCTCAGTTTTAAAAACCACTTGGTGAAGACAATTATTATCCTTTGTGTGAGTATACCTTCTTAGGGCATAACACAGGCTAGTGTTCTAACAGATGGTTCTGTGGAGTAGGAAAGTGACTTCTGCTTTTAGGTAGGACATGGAAGGTCATAGTCAACCTCTGCTCCCCCTTTCACGATTAGAAAATTGACACACAGCGAAAGTCCTCAAATAATATTCCATTTAATTTTTTAAAGAAATCTTTCTATGTGGAAATTATAACTTTATTTTTAAGTCTAGAAAATTGTCTCAGAGATAGGAAGTTTATCTCAGTTAATAAGTTCCGGAACCACTGTTTAAAACCAGGGCTATAGTGCCCCAATCCTTGCCCTTTCTATTATTCTAGGAGAGGTTTTTAAGTTGACAAAAGACAAAATCATGTTCCAATAGCATATCTTGTGACTCTAAGACCAGTATACTTTATTCCATCTTAACACTGGCTTCTAAGAACGCATCTAACTATTCTTAGATGACAAATTTTCCAGGTGTCAATGAGGTAAAAGACTGAAAAAAAAGTGAAGAAGATGGTTAATAGCATATATTTCTGATGCCTATGAATTATCTGTTCTACGCAGAAAAAAAAAAGAAAAAAAGAAACAGGATTCGCAACACCAGGGCTTTCTGATTAGCACTCTAGCCAAAAGGCAGTACCATCTGACATTGTGCAAACATGCTCCATCTGTCCAACGTTCGGATAGGCATGGAGTGGGAGAGGAAGCAGAGGAAGTTATCTCAGATGTAAGTAATGGCTGAGCTGTCTGGCAGAGTCATCCCTGAACCACAGCCACTGCTACTGGGCCAGCCTGACTGATTGATTTCAGAGTTTGCTTTGCACAAGGCTTTTTCTAAGCCACGCTATTTCATTTCCAAGCCTATATAAGACAGAGGATGAGAGAAAGTGGAGGGAAAAAAGAGACGTCCTAAAGGCCCCAAGAACATTAGAAATAGTCATACCTTCTGGACAGCACAAAATAAGCATCATAATCAGCCTCTAAAGCAGGAAGTGCTACGGCTGAAGATCCCAGTCGGGGCCCTCCCTGAAGCCTGAGAAGGGTTGAGCTTCCGTAAGGAAATGGAGAAAATCGCTCTGCAGTGTGCACCTGTGATCAGTATTTCATTATTAATCTGTTATTGTTTGTAAGAATGTCCGCTTCAGACTCCTAACAGCAGTCAGGAAATCTTGCTGATCAGAGCAGTCTTCTGAATGAGGGCAATTTTTCACCAGTCATCTTTCTCAGATTTGGTAAAATGGGCATCAGTTCATGTTCCTTCTTTGGTTCCCAGCCTGTAAGTAAGCAAGCTCCTTCTGAGTATCACAGACCACTGCTTTGGGCTTTCACATACAGTCCATAAATGCTGATGTTCACACACTGAAGCAGAGGCCTTCTTTTAAGTAGAAAAGTCAAATGGTAGTACCTGGCACACCAGGTTGTCAAGAACTCTAAAAATGGAAAGAGATATTTAAAGTCATCTAATATATAACTTAATGTATATCTTAATATAGATCTTAATGAATTGTTCATTCATTAATTGATTTGTTAAATATTTATCGTTTTCTGCTATTTGTCAGTTACTGTGCCAGGGACTGGGAATTGCGCAGTAAAAGAAAGAGGTGATTTATATGAATAATTTACATTAAAAATACAGATTTGGGAAATGATTGGGCTATAAATTGGGTGGATACCTGATTAAATAGTTACTTTCTTGGAAGAGACTTGCATGAACAGCAGGAGCCAACCACATTAATAAAAAAGGGACATATTCCAGATGGAAGGAGATATAAAGGAAGTCTCAAGTTCAAGAAAGAGCTTGGGTTTTTCAAGAATGGATAGATCAATGTGCCTGGAAGTGTTTACTCCAAGATGACTCTGATTTTTATTTATCATTTAAAAATAAAAAGAATTTATATTTACCAAGACAGTAAAAAACCGGACTATATAAAACAAAAGGCCACTGTGTAAACAGAATGTATTATTCCAAATATTTATTAGTGCCCTGGTCAAGGAGAGTGAGATATTAAAAGAAATCTTTGCTTTTTGAGAGCAGCTGCTTTCCCTGGTGAGTTCCTCGTGTCAGCAAGGGAACTGTCATCAAAATAATGGACTGCACAAAGCAGTGGGCAGCACACTTTTAAAAGTCTGGGCTAATCAGGGAATAGTATGTCTGCATCTTATCATTACTCATTCATTTTTTTTTTTTTTGAGGCGAAGTCTCGCTCTGTCACCAGGCTCCCAGGCTGGAGTGCAGTGGTCTAATCTCAGCTCACTGCAACCTCTGCCTCCTAGGTTCAAGCGATTCTCCTGCCTCAGCCTCTCAAGTAGTGAGGGCCGGGTGTGATGACTCACGCCTATAATCCCAGCACTTTAGGAGGCTGAGGCAGGTGGATCACGAGGTCAAGAGATCGAGACCATCCTGGCCAACATGGTGAAAACCAACATTGTATCTATTAAAGATACAAAAATTAATTGGGTATAGTAGTGTGCCAGGGAGGAGTGCATTACTCATTCTTAAAACACTGATTATATATCTACCAGTTGCCAGATCCCATTAAGTCTTGAACATACTGTGATGAAGGAAATTGTCAGGGCCATGATGAAGCTCATTCTAGTCACAACTGTCTAAACTGCACCTTGGATCATTTTTAAAAGACAGAAAGATAAGAAAACTACTTACTTTTCATAAATATTCCTAGAGTTCTTGGGCCATAGCAAAGACCTAACAAGGTACTCATATTATTCAAAAGTTGTTACCCACTAAAACAGTAGGTAGGAGAGAACTGTGGCCATACCAGCCCTACCCTTCACAGAAGGAAAAATCTCCATGGCTGGAGATATTCCTGCTGCTCAGTTTCCAAGGCCAACAATTGACAACCCAATTTCTAACAGAGAAAAAAAGGCCAAGGCATTTATATGTTCATGCCCAAACTAAGTCAAAGTGGTATGACACCTTTCACCATCTGTGAGTCATGACGTCCTGATGTTCAGTCATCATAATAAACAAACCTGTATTAGATATTTTTGTGACATTTACCAGAAAAGGGGACTCAGAAAATTTTAATGGTCTGTTCCTGGGAATAACTTAGAAGATTTAAAAAAAAGAAAGAAAGAAAACTCATTAAAAAATTATTTACCATGTATTGTGAAATTGTTCTCCTAAAATTAATAACAAGAAATTGCTTGGTTTTTAACAAAAGCATCAGCTTTGAGTAGAATCATAGCTAAGCATTATCTAGCTTGCCCTATGAGCCCACTTTTTTCTATAGCTGCCTACTGCTTAAAAGTCACATAGTCTCTGTCACAAGGTCTTAACTTCCCTTAATTGCTTTTACAGATAACATCTTTAACATTAAGAAACCTCAAGTTTTCCATTTGAGAAATCTTCTGGATTCTGTGTGCCAATGGTTCCACGGAAGCCAGTAGGGCTAAACACCCCACCTAGGACTCAGCACAAGAATGCAACTTCCGCATTCTTATAATTTCATTTCCCATGCCCTAACCAATCAGTGATCCCAATTCCTTAGCCCGCTATTAACCAAAATGTTTTTAAATGTCCCAGTCCAAAACCCCTCAGGGAAGTAGATTTGAGGTTCCCTTCAGTTCCTTTCTTAGATTGCCCTGTGATTATTAAGCAGTTTCTCTGCTGCAGTTCTTACTGTTGCAGTGTATTGGTATGTTGTCATGCTATAAGCCATCAAACCTGGTGGTCCTATAACAGTTGAAGGCCATTTTTGATAAAATACATAGAAATTGGCATTGCAAATATATAACTAAGTTGCTAATCGTGGTTTGTAATATGTTTGGCAATTTCATGTTGTTTGATTTTTACTATGTTTTTACAAGTGGCAGGAGTGAAAGCTATTTGTCCTTCTGGAAGGTTCTATAGTAGAGTTAATTATAAATGGGTCAGTCTTTTCCTTGAATTTGACATTTTTGGGAATAATAATTGTACTGTTTGTAGTCTTGAATCACTAATAACTAGCATAGTGGTGGCATATAATGAAAAATAGATGGCTACTACATGAATGAATGATTGGATGCATGAATACACGGAATGACCCAAGCCTTGAAGTTTATTGATTACCACTGTTGATCTAGCCTTAATGGAAGCTCTGTGTCTTGTATCTGTGCTTTAAATTTTTAGTAAGGTCTTCAAAGATTCTTAGCAAAAGGTAAAAGTAATTAGAAAAAGGATATGGGAGGTTGAAATACATGCTATCATATTTCTTTCAGGTTATATTATGTTTTCAAGACCCATGCCTCTTTTGCAAAGCACTGAGCATGTTTCAACTTTCTAAATCATTAAAAATAGGAAAGAGGCAAGAGAAAATGCAAATCAGCTCTTGGCTTTCTAAAGGAAAGAGGTTTTTTATTTGCACATTGTTTCAATTCTCTGATTATCAATTTCTAAATAATGCCTGAAATAGCAGCTCAGAACTAAGCTTGATTCTGACCAGCAGCCCAGACAAGGTGGTCATTGAACCAGACACCACTGCAGCCATGCAGGGAACCATTTGGAATGAAGGTAGGGTGAGCCAAGCCTGTAATCGCCCAGCTTTACAAAGAAGAAACTTCATTTGAAACACGCATTGCTTTCTGTGTGTGAGCTATTTATTCCTTTTGTTTTCAACCAGCCAGCAAATCAAAAGAATTAAGGGGATTAAAAATCAGAGGCACTCAGTGACTTCATGCATCAGAACAGAGATAGTGTTGAATGAAACCATTTCTGGGCAATTCCACTGCACAGAAATGGACTGTGGAAAGCAGCCCAAGGGGAAGAAATATCTCAAGTCTGTTCTCTCATTTCACTCTTGCTCGACACACAATGCAAGAGCAGCTCCATTTCAGGGTGAAAGCCCAGAAGAGATGCTAGTCAAGTCCACTTAGGTTTAGCAGTCTGCAAGGTCTCTGCTGCAGAGGATGTGGAGAAGTGCATTGCTAGCAGGCATGCAACTTGGTACAACATTTTTGGAAAGCATTTTGGCAAAATTTTCAAGAGCCTTAAAACTCCTTTGATCCATTAATTCCACTTTGGAAAGCAATCCTGAAGAATTAGCTCACGATTCACATAAAAGCTCATGTGCATGAATGTAGATCAAAGCTTATCCAAAATTCAAAAATATAGAAAATAACTTAAATATTTGCCAACTGAGAGAATATTTAGAAATTTTGTTGGAATAGTATTTAACCCTTAAGATTATGTTTGCATAAAAATGGAGTCAACCATGCAAACTTGAAAAAATATATGGAAGTCAAAGATGAGCTAGTAAAATTGAATTTGTTTTGTTTATTAGATTCTAGGGACACTATATGTAATAGAAAACATCAAGTACCTTAATGTTAAACACTTTATTATTTGGGTGAATTACTGAATGCCTCTTTGTTAATGTTAAAATCAAGGTAGCTAAGCAATTGAGTTATTTGGTGTTTACTCTTTGTCCTAAATTGTGTCCAGAAAATGTGCAAGGGAAAATTTTTGATATTAAGCATAGTTTAAATGAAAGGGAGGACATGGAATTTATGTCATCTCCCAGTATGTGTGTATGTGTGTGTTTGTGTGCATCTGGTGTGTGCGTCTGTGTTTTGTCTGAATGTGTTAAATGAAATTGTGCACATTTGATTAAAAAAAGAGCTTGCAAAATCCTAAGCTGTGACTATTTTCTTCTGCTTTTTGCTAAGTAAAAGCCTGGGTAGCCTGAAATGGTAAACCACTGGGGCATGATAGCTATCACTAGAGGACTTGGCTCTTCCACTTTCTAGAAGGTGTTGAGGTATGACATTTAAGTGTTTTTTAAGTCTCCTTTTGTCTTTAGAAAAATAAGGGCTAGGTCAGGCATGGTGACTCATGCCTGTAGTCCCAGCACTTTGGGAGGTCAAGGCAGGCAGATCACCTGAGGTCAGGAGTTGGAGACCAGCCTGGCCAACATGGCAATACCCTGTCTCTACTAAAAATATAAAAATTAGCCTACTGTGGTGGCACGTGCCTGTAGTCCCAGCTATTTGGGAGCCTGAAGCAGGAGAATCACTTGAAATTGGGAAATGGAGGTTGTGGTGAGCTGAGATCTCACTGCTGCACTCCAGCCTGGATGACAGAGTGAGACTCCATCTCAAAAAATAAAAAAAAAAAAAAAAAAGGAAAAAAAAAAGAAAAAGGAGGGCGTATAATACCTTCCCTGCTTAACCGATTAGTTAGTTTGGGAATCCAAGGAATACATGGAAGAATTTAATAAACTTAATAATTCTAAGGCTGCATTTTAAAAAGCCATTTTGCACTCTAGTGACAGAGATAAAGAAACCTTAAAAAATTAATCACAGTTCTGGTATTCAACTTAAAAATCAATCATTTATGTCAACACTGAAAATACATAGTGTAAAATTATATCAATCGTGTCATCAATTACTTCACTTGGTTTGCAAATCAATATCTACAGGATGTTCACATATTACATTTGACCGCTAAGTCTCTTGAGTGTATTTTAATCTACAAAATTCTCTCTCTCAGTCTCTGTATCTCTCTTTTATTATTTTTTTCTCGCTCTCACTTCTTTTCCCACCATCCCGGAACATTTATTTGTTGAAAAAACTACGTCCTTTTTCCTGTCATGTTTCTCACTTTCTGAATTTGGCCATATGGTGTCATATAGCACGTTCTTCTATCCTCTGTAAACACTGAGCCTTAATGGAGACTTAATGAGATTCATGTTTGATTTTTTTTTTCCTCAAAAATACTTGCCTACACTTCATTGCATTAATAGTCATGTATTATCTTGTTGCCTCTCTTTTATGATGCTAATATTTATCAATAGGTTCAGGAATTGTCAGTTCAATTCCTCTGTTTTTAAGTTCTTCATCTACTAGTTTTAGTAGCCATGAAGAATTGTTATCTAGATTTATTATTATATTAAGGGTTAGCAAAATGATGATGATGTTCTATTTTTTCTGCTCTTATCAACTGTGAAATTTTTCGATAAAAAAGAATTTGTGCTTCTCTGCTATTAAATTACTCTGAAACCTAATTGGCATGGGAAAGGCAGGATAAATGCTTGTGTTCCCCTGCCCCATATTTTTGTTATAAGTTTTTAAAATACTGAATTTGTGCCTTAAAAGTATTCTCAGCTGGGAGGGGTGGCTCACATCTGTAATCCCAGCACTTTGAGAGGCTGAGGAGGTTGGATCACAAGGTCAGGAGTTTGAAACCAGCCTGACCAAGATGGTGAAGCACCCCGTCTCTACTAAAAATATAAAAATTAGCCAGGCAAGGTGGTGGGCACCTGTAATCTCAGCTACTCAGGAGGCTGAGGCAGGAGAGTCGTTTGAACCCAGGAGGTGGAGATTGCAGTGAGCCAAGACCGCACCACTGCACTCTAGCCTGGGCAACAGAACAAGACTCCATCTCAAAAAAAAAAAAAAAAAAAAAAAAAAAAAAAATTTCTCAGGTGATCAGTGAGATGTACTTTTGTGTCATTATGAGCTCAAGAATCTCAAGAATGATGATCTTGAATCTATTATAACCAAACTTCTTTTTGATGCTCAAATTGTGTATTCTTCTTTAGTGGAGGTCTTCAAAATGATGCCTCTGTCCTTTTTTGGCAGAGCCCCAATATACATTAAAGCTTTCTTATTTTCTAGTAAATACGATCTTTTATGTTTCTTTTTGTAAAGATGTCCATGATGTGAACATCATGTAGATACTGATTTACAGACCAAGTAAAGTTAATTTCCTGTCCCAGATCTGGAATCAATAATTTCACGAAAAATTATTGGTTCCCTTTAGTGAAAAATAGTATTTTGAAATTAATTTTCAATTTTGAAATTTTATTATTATTGTTACTGGATATTGTTATCATTGTAGACCATTTCACTGGAGAAAGGTAGTAAAAAGTAATTTATCTTTGTAAAGACAAAATACATTATATATTCATAAGAAAATTTCCAATTTGAATTTAAGATAGTGAATATTAATTTATTTGATTTTATAATTTTTTCTCTTTGCATTAGAAATCTTAGTATGAAATATTTTTAAGTAATTACACAGTTTCTTTATCTTAATATTATATGTATATGTATATAACTATAGAAACAATAACATTGTTACAAAAAATACTAGAGATGTATAATTAGGTGTTTAATATTACTAACTACTAGTTACTTATAAAGCCTGGAAATCAAATATTTTTAGGCCAGCAAATTTATATAAAGTTAGACTCATTTGTTTTATTTTGTTTTTGATTTTTAGGCATCACTTTTATTTTATTTTGATTTAAATTTGTTGTATAATTTTGAAATCATTTATATATTTCCAAAGAAAAACTTGTCACACAAGGTAGAGTGAGATAACTCTAACTTTTATCCCCTTCTTTACTCTTTTCCATCCCTTCTTCCATTATATAATCATTCTTATTAAATTATCTTCATCTGTGTCTATGTCTATAACTCATAAACTACAAGCAGTTGAAGAAAGTATTACTGAATTGGAAAAGTAATACTAGGAAGTTATCCAAACGTACCATACGGATAGTAGATATAAAAAAGGGAGAGCATTTATATCCTTAAATTTTTATTTTAGAAAACAAGAAAGATTGAAAAATTGTGAGCTGAAACTTCTACTGGGGAAGCTAGAAAACAAAACCAGAGTAAACCCAAAGAAAATTATAAAAGGAAAGCTTTAATAAAGTTAGAAAACAGGCATTTGCAAAGTAAAACACAGAGAAACCATAGAGATAATTAAGAAAACCAAAACTGTTTACAAAAAAAAAAAAAAAACTAAAACAAAGCAACAACAACAAAATACTTCCTGGAAAACAAGTAAAGTTCTAGAAATGTTTACAGAGCAGAGGGGGCTAAGGAGGTGAGACAATTAAACTTAATGTATCCTGGATAGAAACCTGAAACAGAAAAAGATGAATTATGGTAAATGCAAATAAAGTATGAAGTTTTAGTTGAGCAGTGTATTAAAGTTTATTAGTTGTGACTAATGTACTATAATAAGATATTATCGATATGGAAAAGCGGGTGAAGTGTCTATGCAATCTCTGTATTATATTTGAATCTTTTCTATAAATCTAAAACTAAGCTAAAATTAAAATTATATTTTAATAAATAAGTATTGTCCTAAAATATATATATATTCTTTTTATGTAGGATAGGTATGTTAGAGGCCCTCAAGACAACCTCCATGTTCAGAAATCCTCTAGAAGAACTAAGTGTACTCAACATATCATTGTACTCACAGCTAAGATTTATTACCATGATAAAGTAATAATATACCTCAGTCATGAAGGTAGAAGATACAGGTAGAGTCTGGAGGAGTCCAAGGGCAGACTTTCTCATGCTTTCTCTCTCCCACATAAAGCTTGCTTTTGTTCCACAGAGCTTTCTTTTGTGTTGCTGCACATATTTATGTTATGGTTCTGTCCAGAGTAGCCTACTCAGTGTTCAGGGTGTTTTCTGGGGATTGCTTATGTAGTTACCTTCTGCCTAGCATGTACCAACATTCCATACACTGATAAGGAAAGCAAGTACTCCTGATAAATCATATTGTTGCACAGGCTATAAACAGTGAACCAGTTCTGTCAGTGAGGGGAAGTTTCATAGTTTCATTTCATTGTAGAGGATTATTTACCAGGCAGGTTCTCAGACACCAGCCAAGGGCAAAACTTGGATGGAAGCATTTCTAAAGATTGCATTCTCATGTTTGCTATATGAAATCTTTTCTGCAAAGTAGGGCATACATTTTTATTTTTGTTTTGTTGTTTCAAATATATCTCTACATAAATTAAACTGAGTTTCTTTAGTACTTTGTATTTGTGATGGTTAATTTCACATTTCAACTTGCCTAGGCTATGGTGCTCAGCTGCTTGGTCAAACACCAGTTTAGATGTTGCCATGAGGGTGTTTTTTTTTTTTTTTTTTTTAAGATGTGATTAACATTTAAACAAGTAAGACTTTGAGTAAAACTCATTACCCATCATTACCTGGGTTGTTATCATCCAATCAGTTCAATGCTTTCAGAGAAAAGACTGAGCTCCGCATACCCACCCTACAAAGAGGAAGGAGTTCTGCCTCCAGATTGCTTTCAACTCAAGGCTATAACACATACTTTTGCCTGGGCCACCAGCCTGCCAGCCTGCCAGCCTGCCCTGCAGACTTCAAACTTGCCAGACCCTACAATCAGATGATCCAATTACAACTCTTTTAAATCTTTCTCTCTCAATATGTCTATATATATGTCTATATATATATATATATATATATTTTTTTTGGTTTAGATGCTTACACTTTTATTTGATGAAGATATCATAGTTTACTTCATCACTTTCCATAATAGAAATCTGGGTAGTTTTCAGTTCAATCATTTGATATATCACAGTGTTTCAATAAATAGTCCTATCCACATCTTATTTAATATTCTTATCAGTATGTTTAAAGTAGATTCCTAGAAGTAAGATTACTGCATCATACAATTTCCCTTGTCATTTGGCAAGCACATAAAAAATTACTATGATGAATGACCCCACTCACCTCTGGGCATTATTTATTCTTTGGGTCATCCTTTGAATCCAGAACATAAAACATTTTGTATATTTCAAATGCACCATTGTATGTTTTAAAGGTTCATATGTGGAAATAAGAAAACACTAAATAAAAAGTAAGTTGTATCTCAGAATATAGGTTAATTAAGGTAGGTAGGGGGTGGAAAGATATTGGCTTGAAATGGAAGGTGTGTGTATGGAGAAGCAATAAAATCAAAATTCTAGTTTAACAGGAGGTAAAAGTGTGAATCTGTGAAGAGAAATCATACTTCCTGGGAAAATGAGGTCAAAGAAAGTTAAGCTGAGAGACAGTTTAAAACAACCACTCAAAAAATGATAAACAAAATGCATCTTCTGTTTCCAATTAATGTGTGTATACAAAATAATTGTTTGTCTCTACCCAGAGTAACTAAAATATAATTGGATTTTAGATATCCTATATATTTTATGTTAATTTATTCAACAAGAAGATAATTGAAGCAGGAACTGCAGAAATGAATACTGTGTCCCCCAGGTGCCCTGATGACTTCAGGCTGATAGAATGAGCACATGTGAAGAACATGAGTCTTTGGGAAAGAGCATGTTTGGAGGGCAGAAGAGAGATTAGGGAATGGAGACCATACAGACGGACTTTTCTCAGACCCATGTCCTGGGGGTATATTCGGGAAACATGACCTATTTCAGAGATATTTTATAGATATTATTCAGGACAGTTACTGACCTAAGGCTACATGAAAAGTGTCGTAGCAGCAACATTGAGACAGATCCACAGATCCCATGGAAAAAATAACCTCTTAAGAAATCAAAAGAATAGTAAAATGTCACCACGCTAAGTCATGAAGTTAAAGACCATGTCGCCTTTTTTCATAGTTATATTCTCAGTGCCTAAGACAAAATAGACATTCAGGACAACTGGGTCAAAAGAATGAAGAAATTAATTAATTTTAAATATACTAAAAAATAGAACTATACTTTTCCGTAAGAGGCTGATCCTTAGGTTAACCTCTTGCTGAGTAACTCACAGACTTGGCACACGTTAGCATCTTCGTACGCATTCTGTGAGTGAATATTCACCTCCATCTCCATTTCCTTCCTAGGAGCTGATCATTCTGCTGTGAGCCTATGGCTCATTTCTTGAGTCTGGCTGACTTTCTGTTTTATAAGGGCCATCATGCTATATCCTTTCTAAGCATTTTGAGGCACAGTCTTCCCCTACTCAGCAACCATTTTCGTCAGCTCCATTCAAGAACATCCATAGAAAATCCTTTGGCTGTGGGGAGTCATTCGTTAATCAGTATGGGAATCAGAGGAACAGAGTAACAAACACATAGAGATGGAAATGTTGTTATCTGCTCAGTGTTTTCCAGTCTTGGTCCCTGCAGTCTTTGTACTCCCTTTCTGATTTGATCTCAATATTCCAGTGGTTTGCAATCATCCTTGCATCTCAGATGGCTTTCTCCAAACCTCTCTTCTCCTTGAGACCCTGCACCGCCCTCTACAACTGGGAGCCAATTCACATAGAATAAGTCTTTTTATCCAGTGTCCTCTTTCCAGCATAGGCCCAAAAGTACAATTAGAATGAAGCAGCAGTTGAGCACTGTCATTCACTTATCTGGCCTGACTTGTATTTTGCATTTGTGGAGGCCTCCAGGCTGAATGACCCCCATCTCCTGACTCTCCACCCAACTTCTCACGTCTTCAGAAGTGAATGTTTTGTGCCATTTTAAGAATGCCTCTGACAAGCTGAAATTAACAATAAAACTATTTTCAAATTAGCTGCCTAAGAGCCAGAGCCTGAGTTTTCCTACGTTACAAAGTCAATTTAACGTGCTAAATAGCTGACTTAGAATTCACACATTCAAGTTAAAAAGCCTTTTTTTTTTTTTTTTTTTTTTTTGAGACAGAGTCTCGCTCTGTCGCCAGGCACCAGGCTGGAGTGCAGTGGTGCGATCTCAGCTCACCGCAACCTCCGCCTCCCAGGTTCAGGCAATTCTCTTGCCTCAGCCTCCTGAGTAGCTGGGACTATAGATGCGCAATACCACGCCTGGCTAATTTTTATATTTTAGTAGAGATGGGATTTCACTATGTTGGCCAGGATGGTCTCGATCTCTTAACCTCGTGATCCACCCGCCTCAGCCTCCCAAAGTGCTGGGATTACAGGTGTGAGCCACTGCGCCCGGCCTAAAAAGCCTGTATTTAAGAGTAAGAAAGAACGAAGTGTTCCATTCCTAAATTCATCCCCCTCCTGTTCCAAAACCCTTTTAGTGAGCCTGCTAGTTTCCCTTCATCTTTGCCTTTTTTGCAGTTTATTTCTTGTTCTGGGCTCTCTACTTTTCTCATTCCACACCAGTTCCTTTCGTATTTTATCCATGTCATTCTTTTATGGCCTTTTACCTGCCAATGACAGTCAAATGTACCCTCGCAAGCTCGGACTGCTTCTTAAAGTTCCTGGCCTACAAGCACATGTATTTAAATGCCACAAGAGTTCCAATACTGAACACAAAGTATCTACCCAACAACCATGATCCTCTTCCAGGATTTCTTATTTTGGTAAATGATAACAACAGTTTCGTAAGTCAGATATCTAGGGGTCATCCTTGTAAATGTGTTTTCCTTTCCTCCCCACCCATCTACAAGAAAGTCCTATCAGTTTTGCCATCTAAATACTTCTTGAACCCATCCATGTGTCACCATCTCTTTCTTAGCATCCTACCCAAAGCTGTGATCATCTCCCACCTAGACTATGGCAGTAACCTCCTGACTCCTCCCTCCATGGCCATTCTACTGTCCCCTTCAGCCCATCCTCTGTGCTGCAGACAAAGGGATCTGTTTTTTAAAATTAGATTCATGGGGTACATGTGCAAGTTTGTCACGGGAATATATTGTGTGACACTGAGGTTCGGGTTTTGAGTGAATGTGTCATCCAAATAGTGAACAGTGTACCCAATAGGTAGCTTTTTGACCTTTGTCCATTGTCTTCCCTCCCTGCTTTTGGGACCCCTGGTGTTCTGTTGTTCCCATTTTTATGTCCATGTGTACTGAATGTTTAGTTCTCCCTTACAAGCAACAGCATGCAGTGTTTGGTTTCCTGTTTCTGCATAAATTCACTTAGGATAATGACCTCCAGCTACATCCATGATGCCGCAAAGGGCATCATTTCTATTTTTTCATGGCCGTGTAGTACTCCATGGTGTTTATGTACCACATTTTCTTTATCCGGTCCACCACTGATGGGCACCTGGGTTGATTCCATGTTTTGCTCATGTAAATAGTGCTGCAATAAACATGCAAATATGGGTGTCACTTTGGTAGGCCAAAGGGATCTTCTTAAGCACAAATTTTGAAGCACAAATTGCTTTATGCCTTATCTCTCAACTCTACTTTAAAAATGAAACTTCACAAACTCCACTCTCACCTTTTAAAATTTTTATTTTTTGCTTTTAAAATAAGGACCAAGGTATATTGTATTCCCTGGACCTTTCTCCAGTTTCCCTTTATTGTTTGCCCTCCCCCCAATCCTTTGTACCCTTTACATTATGTTTGTTTCATTGTTAGATTGTTCGGATTTCTTTTTACTGTTGTACTCTTTTCAGCCACAGAATCTTTCCATATGCTATTCCTTTTTATGTTGAAATTTTTTCTATGTTCTCTTTTCTTAGTTAACTGAAGACCCTACAGTGAAGCAAATTAACATATCTACCATCTTACATATTTACTTTTCTAGTGACAAGAGCATTTAAAATCTGCTTACTTAACAAAAATCCATAATACAATGTAATTTTATTAACTGTAGTAATCATGTTGCACATTAGATCTCTAGACTTGACCCTATATATCTGCCTCTTTGTATTCTCTGACCTACATCTCACCCTGCCCCAGGCCCTGCCCCTGCCACCCATTTTTATTCTCTATCTGCATATATTTGACCATTTTTTAAGATTCCAAATATAAATGAGATCATTATGCGATATTTCTCTGTGTCTGGCTTATTTCACTTAACACAAAATATGCATATAAAATAAGATGGAAAAATAATAATACATAATTATATTTTCTATGAAATTTTAATTTTCTTAAAATCAAACAAATATGTGTGTTTTTATGTGTGTTTGTGAATGTATACACACAGAAAAAAAAGCCTAGACATATATTCATAGGTACATAAATAGAAATGTCTTGGAGGTGAAATCATAGTGGATATTTCTCTTCTTCACATTTTTGTTTTCTATATTTTGTACATTACATATGGTACTGCTTTAGTTGTTACAAGCATTAACAATGAAACTGTAAAATGTAAAACAATGTTTTAAGAGATCAGTAAGACAGACGTTAGATCTGGGAAGAATGGTGACAGAAAATCCCTCTGACTTACTCACACTAGGGTAAGAAGGATGGCGGGATCTCATGGCAGGCTGGGCAAGTGTGAATGGTCTGTCAGGAGTATGGTGGTTGTCCTCATCTTTATTCAGCATACATTTTAATCACCAGGAAACCTTCTCTAGGGCCATCCTGAGCATGTAAAAATGACTGGCCATTAAATACATGACAAGTGAGAAGAAAGCTGGAGACCTCCGTTTGGTTCTTTTTTGCTTTGGGCCAAACTCTGCATTTGTCTCTCTTAGTCCTGTGATCCAGTAAACCATGCTCCTATCAGAAGTGAAACCTCTTCTCCTCTGAAACTGGATTTAAAACATCAGGATTATGTGTTATGTTTTTCCAGGGTCCTGGACAGACTTTGTATAATTAGAGGAAAGGGAGATGGAGGGATGGAGGAAGAAAGAGACTGAGAAAGAGGGAATCATTTTTGTAATTGTTGCTCCACTTTAAGACCAAAATGACTCATAAAGGTTTTGTAGAACTGGACAAATATTTTAACAACCACCACTAATTTTTTAAAAATCCGGAGGTGTTATAAGCACTTGTCAGGAAGTGAGCCAAGGTGGACCCTCAGCACGGCCCACGGAGCAGCCAGCGCACATCTTACTGACTAACACAGTCAGAGCAACATGAGTTTGAAATCTAACCCTCTAGACACTTTGTGACTTTGGACAAGTTACTGAAATGCATTTCTCTATCCCTCAGTTTCTACATCATACTTTGAGAGGTTGTTATAAATAATAGAAATGCTGGATGCAGCATACCCAACAGATGAAGTACGCAATCATAATTATTTTTATCAAAGGACTTTTATCTTAATCCAAACTTGAATGTTTTGTGCTTTGGAGTGGATTTTGCTGGAAACAGAAAATAGTAATATTCTGGTAATCATCAAGTATTATAATCTCAAACCTATGAACCATTAACAATTATCAAGAGTTCTGTTGGACTTATGAGAGAGTTTAAGTCTCTGAGTTTATGGAAAATTATGTGCAATTCGTGCAGTTTATGCATCTTGTTGTTGAAAATCCATCTTTTTGTTAAGCTGGACAACAGAAGAGCATTTTATTTCTTCCACTCCCTCACCATTTTGATTCCTTGCCATCCATCCTCATCACATAGAATGTTTTTCTCTTTTTTCTTTTTTTGAGACTGCTGAGTCTTACTCTGTCGCCCAGGCTGGAGTGCAGTGGCGTGATTATAGCTCACTACTACCTTGAACTCCTGAGCTCAAGTGGCCCTCCTTCCTAAGCCTCTTAGAGTAGTTAGGACTACAGGCATGCACCACCATGCCTGGCTAATTTTCCTCCTTTTTTTTTTTTTTTGAGACATTATCTCCCTATCTTGCCCAGGCTGGTCTCAAACTCCTGGCTTCAAGTGATCCTCCTGCCTTGGACTCCTAAAGCCTTGAGATTACAAGTGTGAGGCACTGTGCCTGGCCATAATGCCTTTAAATGAAGTACTACTTGGCATTATGACCAATGCCCATGTAGAGGAATATTAAAATAAGCATTCTTATAAAAGTTGTGTTTGTCTTGCCAGAGTTTGTTGACAACCGTGTTTACAACAATCCATGATGTTCTCTGCATTTCTCTCTTGCCCTAAGACCGGTAGAAGTCATGCTTCTCCTGATCAGCAGGTTTGTTTTTAGCTCGTAGAAATGCTGAGGTATATAATTCTTTGTTTTTCTTCTTTTTCTTGCTATTAGAAAACACACTGCAACATTCTAGAAAGAGTGTCGGGCATTTCCTAAGCATTTTGTGTATTTACCTCCATCCTCTATTCCTCATATACTTTATAAATATACTCTATGACTTTATTTATTCTATATCCTCTATATTTGTCATATCCTCTGGGCACAGACTCTATTTTGTATTTATCCTAGGATCATCCCATTTTTCCTTTTGCCATAACCTCTTTATTTAAATTACACTTTTCTTGTGTGCCTTTATCTAAAGCATCTGAAAGCATTTTTGGAAGAAATATTGTTAAGAAAGAGGAAGGAAAGAGAGGGCAGAAATATGGAAGGGATGAAGCAAGACAAGAAAGAAAATCATAGAATATATTAATAAACAAATAGAAGCCAATACTTAAGTAATAAACAAATACAACCCTTCAAGGTAAGTATCATGTAGAAACTGTATCTACTAAAGTCATATATGTGGTAGAGCTGTAATAAAAATATTTTGATTATAATAGATCAAGAATTAGGAAATAGATGTTTAAGAAAGACATTAAATATCTGTGGAATGTAAGGGTCATTATCATGGAAAATGGATTTCCAGCAAGGCTATTAATCTTTCCTAAGTGAATGAATAGCGAAGCTAAAACCAGGGCTTAGAACTTTCAACAGTTAAGACATTTCAGGCTCAGCAAAAGCAATTCTTAGTATTGTACTCTGCTGTGGTTATCAGAGCTGGTGACTCTCCCATCCTTTCCCTCAACCTTGAGTAAGTATGGCGAGCAGGAAGTGAGGGTGCTGTGACTGTCTGCGGGACCCTTCGCCATCCTGAAAGCCTGCAGTGGGTTTGATGCTCTAACAGAGGGTAAAAAAGCCAGCTTGCAGGCAAGCAAATAAAAGATACTAGATCAAAAAGATCCTTTTAAAGACAGTACATACACCAGCCCCAGGGTATTTCAAATATTTATAATTCTCTACATATTTAATCTTTAAGAGTTCTTAAGATGCTATGTTCAGAATTTGATGCTAACATACCCCAGCTCAGTGCTGATACTATCAAAGTCGCTGAAGGAACATAGGAGAGAGATGAAGGAAATATATGAAAAAGACAAAATAATAAAAACTCCTAAGGCAGTCCACAAGACGAGAGTCACAGAATGACAGAATTGAAAGAGACCTAGGAAATCTCAGCCCTCTCTCTCACAAAAGGAACACTAAGGCATAGGGAGATTTCTCAGTATGTTCATATTACTCAGAACTGGATATCTTTGGGGAAAGAAGCGTCGTGCTTTCAAATAAGATGAGCAAACAGTAATTTACAAGAAATGCAGAATATTAACTCTAATGCCACAGGTCAGAAATGTGACAATTATTACATAAGCTGGGCTGGCCCATACTTTTATACTTTAGCCAGTGGGGTAAAATACTAGCTACATAAATTAGCAATTCCAGCTATCAATCAGTACATATTTGTTATAGTTTTTCTCTGAGCCACGCTAGAAAAAAGAGGAGGAAGTTAGGAGAAGCCCATGGTGAGGACATGGTCTCTGGCTTCAGAGCACTTCCATTTTAACTGGGAAGATGAGGAAATCACAGAAAAACATAATGATTCAGGATGATTTCAGCAGTATGTAAGTTGTATAACATTCGTGTCCATGCTACAGTTTCTGTTGTCTGGCCCTGATTTTTTGAAGGCATTAATCTCTTCTGTAAAGCTCTAGAGGTGCTCGACCAATGTCTGTTTTACTTGTTAACTGTCAACTCATTTTCCCAATGAAGCTCATTCCATTTAAAAACATTCCAGTCATTTCACAATGTATACGTAATTCAAAACATCAAATTGTACATGATAAATATATACAAGTTTTTCTGTCAATTACAGAAATTTAAAAAGAACATTCTAAATGGTAAAAATGTCCCATTTGTATTTAGCCTGGACTCTTTTCCATTTTCTTTCTTTTTTTTTTTTTTTTTTGAAACAGTATCTTTGTTGCCCAGGCTAGGGTGCAGTGGCATCATCATGGCTCACTGCAGCCTTGATCTCCCAGTACTCAGGTGATCTTCGCACCACAGCCTCCCAAGTGTCTGGGACTACAGGTGTGCACCACCACACCTAGCTAATTTTTCTAGTTTTTGGAGAGAGTGGATTTCACCATGTTGCCCAGGCTGGTCTTGAACTCCTGGGCTCAAGCCATCTACCCACCTCAGCTTCCCAAAGTGCTGGGATTATAGGACTGAGGCTAGGGGAACCTTGATTCTCCTTCTATGCCACAGTCATTGGATGTTTTAAGATACTTGTGGAGGCTTTCTTCTACCAGACCCTGAATTCCTTCAATCACTTCTTACATACCATGAATCCAGGCCCCTCCAGTACCTGAGTGCTCTCCAGATCCCAACCCAACATTCCAGGTGTGAGTTCACTGGCTCAGAATGAGTGGGATGATTGCCTCTTGTTCTGAAAACTCTCTGCTATTTCTATTCTCGTCACCTAAGATTGCATTAATATTTTGGCATCTCCATCACACAGTTGACTCATACTGAGCTTAAAGTCAATTAAAACCCCTGCATCTTTTTCACATGTGTTATTGATAAATTCCCCTCCAATTATTCATGTCTGCAATTGTTAGTGGTTTTCATTTTTAAATTTACATTTGTGCCTGTTAAATTTCATCACGTTACATTTAGCCCATTGTTGCAGATTTTGGAACATTTTTTGGACTCATTTTTAGCTCTTTTTCCCAGCTCTGTGTCATGTGCAGGTTGATTTGGCTTTATGCATTATCTAAGTTAAGAACAAACGTGTTGATTAACCTTAGGCCAAAGCCAGGATTCAAGAGTGAAATTCTTTTAAGGTAGGACCTATTCATTAGTTATTAAGTCTTTAGATCTTGTCAGTAAAAGTGGATTTGAACATGAGGCATCCTGAGATTGGACAGCAGTGATCATAAACGAGAATTTCCTTGGAACCATTGATAACAGGAAACCAAGTGGATCTATGTCATGCATTTGAGATATATTGTTGTTGTTGTTTGTGTGTTTAAGAGAGGGTCCTCCAATGATAATTCATAACAGAGGTCAGGTTTCATCTCTTTGGGCAATGGTAACTGGCAAGAATTATTAAGATTCAGTATAGCAAATTAGCGTTGGAGAGGAACTACAGTTATTGATGGAGACTGGTTAAAATAAATAGAAAAATTATAAAGAGAGAGGAATAGATAAAGCCCATATGGGCAATCCTGAAAAGTCTATATAATACTCAGGATTAATCTCTGGCACTGTGGCTCCTGGATCTGGAAGGCAGTACAGTGTCAATTACCACCAGATGATGTGACTGAATATCTCTCTTGTCACTAGGGATAAAATTGCAGTTGGACCTGTGGTTGGGATCCATTGGATCCAGATGTGAACAGCTGGGGCAGTCACCAAAAAGCTCAATCAGAAACAAATACGCTATGCTTAATTAACATATAATTCCACATTTTTTATGGAAAAAAATAAGGAACCTAGTAAAACATATATATATATATATATATATATATATATATATATGTAAAACTTACTTAGATTATCATAGCTTGGATCTACAAACAGCGATTCTATTGTTGGGGGGGCGTTGGAAGAAGGGGGCATAATACTAGTTTTACTTTATTTATTTTTTCAATGAACTTTGTGACCCAAAACAAGTCACTGAATTTCTATGAACTATAGTTTTCTTATCTGCCAAGGGGGCCTAAAATGGTCTGCTTTGCAGTGTTTTGTTTTGTTTTTGAGATGGAGTCTCACTCTGTTGCCCACGCTAGAGTACAGTGGCACTATCACAGCTTACTGCAACCGGCACCTCCTGGTTCAAGCAATTCTCTGTCTCAACGTCTCTAGTAGCTGGGATTATAGGCACCTGCCACCATGCCTGGCTAATTTTTGTATTTTTATTAAAGACGGGATTTCACCATGTTGGCCAGGCTGGTCTTGAACTCCTGACCTCAGGTGATCCACCCACCTTGATCTCTCAAAGCGCTGGGATTACAGGCATGAGCCACTGATCCCGGCTGCTTTGCAGTGTTTAGTAAAGATCAAAACTATAAATAGTCAGTTGGCACATCATGGTCATTCAACCAATGATAGCTCTTACAAAAGAAAAATAGGAAAAAGATCATGAAAATGGAGAAATCAAAGATTGCTATGATTTCAAACCTGAATGACTAAAAGAATGGATTAAAAATTATCTCAGAGAATTGTTTTCAAAAGCCATCCTGAAGCAAAATTTTTGTCAGCCATTAATGTAGCAGGAGCTTCTAAAAAATGATGTTCTTTTCTTGTAAATCTGTTTCATTTCTTTGTAGATTCTGGATATTAGCCCTTTGTCAGATGGGTAGACTGCAAAAATTTTTTCCCATTCTGTTGGTTGCCGATTCACTCTAATGACTGTTTCTTTTGCTGTGCAGAAGCTGTGGAGTTTGATTAGGTCCCATTTGTCTATTTTGGCTTTTGTTGCCAATGCTTTTGATGT